>BHFT01035842.1:0-10712 GCA_004320025.1 Laticauda laticaudata
TAGAGTAAATGCCCCACAGTCAGGATTGCCAGACGAAGATACAGCAGGTACCCATTTAATGGACTGAATTAATCGCGACCACAATAAGCATACGTCTTTGCAACGACCTTGCCATCCCGGATGTCACCGGAAATTTCACAATCGATCACCAACGCCCGCGGGAACAGTTATCATCCGCGCTATCAACAAAAGTCTTTGTGCAGACCTTCCCACAATAACCTTACTGCATGGATGAAATTCCGCAGTTGACTGGACTACCCATAACCTTCAGAGCTCAATCGCGCGTGACGTGACTCAACACCGACGCGCCCGTTATCACGACTGAGAGCACCATGTATGCAATGACGTTACACAACGGATGCGATAGCGTTCTCCAACGGGATGGCAAGCTTTTATTTAACGTTTTATTTACATCCTCTTTGCATCCATAAGTGCAGTGGGACAGGGCTTTTACAGTATCCTTCTCCTGCCAGACCCACTGAGCCATGCCCACAGAACCGGAATCTGCTGGAATCAGCTGGAGATCTGTCTACATCCTTCTGATTCTGGCTTAATTTTTAATCCATTTCTTGATTTAAAAGTGAAGTGTTTTTTTTTTCTTCCTGACAGTATTGTTTCTCTTTCTTACCTGCAGCCTCAGGACCTGGAAGCGTCCACATCCCACACTTTCAAAGTGAAGAGTTTCAAGAAAGTAAAACCATGTGGGATATGTCGTCAGGCTATTACCCGGGAAGGTAGTACCTGCCGAGGTGAGTGATGGTGGCTATGGGAGGGCAAAGTTCAAGCTTCCATACCAAATATAACTACAGGTTGTCCTCCACTTTACAACTGTTCATTTAGCGATGATTTGAAGTTACAATGACCTTGGAAGAAGTGACTTACATTTACAACAATTGCGGGGTCTTGTGATCATATGATTACAATTTGCAACCTTCCCAACTGACTTTTGACAAACAAAGTCAGTAGGGAAGTTGAATTAATAACATTAGTGATTCACATAACAATTACAGTAAAAATAGTTGTAAAATTGGGTCCAGTCTCATGAAGATTCATTTAATGAAATTTAACCAAATTTCTGGTCCAGTGTTGGTCATAAGGAGAATACTATTTGTAGTTTTCTAGTAGAGAACAAATTACAGTTAATCCTCAACTTACAACAGTTCATTTAATGACCATTCAAAGTTACAACAGCACTGAAAAAAGTGACTTATGACCGTTTTTTACAGTTACAACCTTCGTAGCATCCCCATAATCATGTGATCAAAATTCAGATGCTGGACAAATGGTTCATACTGATGACCATTACTGTGTCCCAGAGTCATGTGATAAGCTTTTGCAAACTTTTCACAATTAAAGTCAATGGGGAAGTCAGATTCACTTAACAACTGGGTTACTAACTTATCAACTGCAGTGATTCACTTAACAACGATGGCAAGGAAATCAGGCAAAGGCCACTTAACAAATATCTCACAACAACAGGGCTCAATTGTGGTCGTAAGTAGAAGACTACCTGTATAGAATTGTATTGGTCAATGTTACTCCACCCCCATCAGAGAAACACTCCTGGCATGGAAATAAAGAAAAATGTCTCCATTTCCCAGCATAGATTAATATAATCAGAGAATGCTAGTGATTATGGCTAAACATTTCTGAAAGTATGGATGCAAGAGCTTATATTTGAACTTAACATTCCTTTTGTGGGCTTCTTATGGATATTTGCTCAGATACTGTGTGAATAGAATGGTGGCTTAAATGGCCTCTGATGTAATCCAGAGTAAGACTTTTCTCAGGTCCTTCTGTTCCCATCCACATGTTCTAGAGGTCTAGCAGGTATGTTTGTTAGACTGCTCACTCCATGGGGATTTTCCAAAAATATAGCAGCATGCATGTGGAGCCTCTCTTCTCCTCCATCTTGCAATGAAAATAATGTTTTTGCTTTCCTATGTATGGAAGTGTCAGGCCTACAAGGATGGACACATTAAGAAACCAATGCCATCTAGGTCAAGACTATTTTTTGTTGTAATAGTTATAATAATAGAATATTGAAAGTTTTAAAGTTCTTTCCCCTCTTCTCCTTCCCTTTATCTTCCTGTGAACTTAGAAATGACTGATCTGAGATGATTTCTCAAGTGATGTTTTTGGCCTGGACTCAAGCTCTGCTTATCAGATTGTGGCCTTGGTTTTGACTCTTCCCTCTTCATATAAGGAAGAAAAGAACATCGTAAATTTCCCTGATTGCATTAATTAAACACAATTGACTGAATCAGCTGCTTCCCCAAAGTAAAGACTTATGTGTCAGTAATACGCAATATCTGATTCTTACTCTAAGGATAACCATCGTTAATATCTTTCTCCCATCCATTCAGTACAAAAGAGGCTGGGAAGCTATCACATTTTTTTTTATTTAAAAAAAATATAAGACTGGAGGAATAATTCAGGGTAGGCTCATTTGAATAGCTCTACTATGGAAAGAACAATGGAGATTCCTACTCAACTGTTTCTTCTAGTTTTCTGTCTTCACTTGCATAACAATAAAGATAAAGGTTCCCCTCGCACATATGTGATAGTCGAAGAGGCAGCACTGTCCGAAGACGTCTCTGTGGTTATGTGGCCAGCATGACTAAATGCCGAAGGAGTATGGAACACTGTTACCTTCCCACCAAAGTGGTCCCTATTTTTCTACTTGCATTTTTACATGCTTTTGAACTGCTAGGTTGGCAGAAACTGGGACAAGTAACGGGAGCTCACTCTTTTACTTGGTGCTAGGGATTCGAACCACTGAACTGCCAACCTTTCTGATTGACAAGCTCAGCATCTTAACTATCGAATCCCACACTGCATAACAATAGAGTCAGAATTTCTGGAATACTTTGTTTTTCCAAGGTCATGGCAGGCATAATCTTTGTTCCAGTAGTTGAACAAGAGAGTTAACCCTCTATCAGCTGTGAGTGAGGAGAGTTACCCAGATTCTCTCTAATAACCCTTCTAAAATAACGTTCCAGTTCTCCAGTTTGGTTAAATGTGCACAGACATGGGTTACCCTGTGGTTAAATACGATAAGTTTACAGTGATGACTTTGAATGGTCATCTATAGCCACAGAAAGTCATTCTTAGACAATAGGGAACCAGAGATAAACGAGATTATTTCCTGTTCTTCTGAGATATCTTCCATGTCTTCCAAGTACAAGGTCAAAATACTTTTTTGTAGGACTTTTGTTGAAGTTCAAAAGCATGCAGTTTCTGTGCCCAAAAGCTAAGTTGATCTGTTAAAATAATAGCAGAACCAGACTTTAAAAACAAATAGCATTGTAATTCTGCAGAGATTGGGAAATGTTACCCACTGGTAGACTGGAACTAGGGCAGGGAGTCTATTCTTATCTCAGCTTATTGTTATCTTCATAACACTTCCACCATTCATAGCTTGCTTCCTCTTGTCCCATTCCTGCTTCTTTCCTTCACTTTATTAAGGTTCTCCATGTATTGAGAGCAATGAATTATAGGATAGATTCACAAAACAATTGAAGAGCTGGGGATTGAAATCATAGAAGACATTTCCAGAAGTAGCCATGTAATCCCTTCACAAAATGAAGGAACCTTGTAGCCTGTTAGAGATTTACAGATTAATTAATAAAGATGATAATATGGCTCTCAGTCTAAGGAAGTGAATTGTGATCCATAGATTTTTCTGTGGTCAGGTTCTTAATTTTCAAGATGCCATAAGATGCCACTTTCATCAGTTTTGCAACTGGCCACAAGATGCCACTATTTCCACATTTTTATCTTTGCTTTGTGCAGTAATGTGGGATGAATGAAGTAGAGTTACTGCTGATGAATTGGCTAACAGTTGCAGCAGTATTTTGTTCAATCTTTCTCTCCCTTGCCAGGAAGATCTAGACATGATCAGTGTGGTAAAGAATTCACTCTAATTAGTTGACCTAATCAGAAATATGGATAGCTTGCAACCTGTTTCCCCAATGCAAGTTGCCCCATTCTGGTTACTTCAGAACTGTTTGATTTCATCATGTCCCACCATTCATAATTGACTACAAAAGTAGCAAAATGGGACAGTAGATGATACTTTAAAACAAATACCCTGACCCTGCATTGGTTTTTAGCAGCTCATTTATCTGTTTTTATCATAACAGAAATTATGGGAATGAATCAGAATGTACATCTAGAAATGAAAAAGCAAAATCCGGCTAAGTTACCTCTTGATTAGTACAAAGTTTATCCAATCCATTTTTTGCCTGCATTTTGAATTGAACTACAATTATATGCCTTAATCCACACCTTGCTGTAATTTGCAACTTTAAAATGGGAAAATTTGTTTTTTTAAACTGAATATTTAAAAAATGAAATTGTACATTTTTTCTGCCTGATTTGATAAAATCACAAACTTGTGTAGAGATGGCACAGAACAAACTTTAAAACTGGAAAAATGAGAACTGAACTCAACTAATTTGCCCATTTGTACAATCAACAGCAAAAAAAAGAAAAAAAAACAGCACTGATGAAGCATAATCATAGAAAAGTAAGTACAAAATAATATCCAGACATGCAGCCAACTTATTTGGCAAGACAAGTGATGTGACTCAGAGTTAGTCTCTTTGTGAATATAATGCAAAAGTTTGAAATGGAAAATGTACTTGCTAAATGATCTCAAATGAGGAAGGTGGTAGCGAAAGATCTAACATGTCAGAAGCACATGGTAGAAATTATAGATGAACATAAACACCACCAAATGGATTTCTGCATGTGGTTAGTCTAATATTTAGACCCAACTTGGGAATCTCTGATGTAGAAAGAATATAAAGTAGTAGCTTATAAAAATGTGATTCACAGTCATATGAAGTATTTATTTATATAGGTGTTATTTATGACTACTGGCTTTTTAAAGGATGCCCGATTTGTTACTATAGCAGATGTGTAATATTTTTTTGGCCAGCAGTCTTTGGACCCAGAAGATGCTGAGTTGTTATGGCACTAGTGTTGGTTTCCAAGTTGAATTGTTGGTCATTCAAAATGTGGTAGACCAGGGGTGGAATTCTACCTGTTCTGTCCGGCTCTGTAGAACCGGTAGCTCTGAAGAACATCAGACATAGAACTGGTTCTATGTCTGCTGCTGTTTTGGCCCATCTGCCTGCCCAGGATCTTACCTGTCTTTTATTTCCTGCTTTTTCAACCTCAGCTGCTTTGCGTGGCACAGCTGAGGTTGAAAAAGCAGGAAAAAAGTGCTTTTTCAACCACTGTGCACCCATGCGCAGTGCTGCTCAGTTGTCCAGGCAGCAAGCTGATGACAATTCACATGTGCGCGCAAATCCTAAATCACCGAACTGGTAGTTATACCAGTCGGATCCCACCGTTGTTAAACCCTACGATATATTACAATTAAAAAAATAGACGTAGTCCTCGAATTACAACAATTCATTTAATGACCATTCAAAGTTACAATGGCACTGAAAAAAGTGACTTATGACCATTTTTCATGCTTGCAACCACTGTAGCATCCCTATGGTCACATGATCAAAATGCAGACACTGGTACATATTTACAATGGTTGCAGTGTCTTGGGGTCATATGATCATTTCTTGTGACCTTCTGACAAGCAAAGTCAATGGGGAAGCCAGATTCACTTAACAAGCATGTCACTAACTTATCAACTGCAGTGATTCACTTAACAACTGTGGCAAAGAAAGTTATAAAATGGGACAAAACTCCCTTAACAAATATTCTCACTTAGCAACATAAATTTAGAGGTGGTATTCAGCAGGTTCTGACCAGTTCTGGAGAACTGGTAGCGGAAATGTTGAGTGGTTTGGAGAACCGGCAAATACCATCTCTGACTGGAGATTTTACAGTATCCTTCCCCTGCCACACTCACCAAGCCATGCCTACAGAACCGGTCGTAAAAAATTGAATGTGGTCGTAACTCAAGGATTACCTGTAAAGAGGAGGCATGCATTTCCACAGTTGTAAATCAGACACTGAAAATGAAATGGTTCTCATACCCAAGGAAATTAACATTTTCTATTTCTGTTATTATTTTCTAATGTCTAAACCTGAATTTGTGAATTACACACACACTCACACACATACCACACACACTCAGCCTCTAATTGTGGAGAAATGATAATAAGCTTTGTGTCCTGTGAGTAGAATGTGATTATCCGTAGGTTTAGAAAAGGGAAGAAAAGTCAAGTTTTTTAAAAACAGCTGCTCTAGGCATATAAACTGCAGAAAAAATCTGGAATTTCGTGAACACCTGATGCTTCAATGAGTATTTCCATGTTGTAGAGCTGATGGAAATAAAAGTTAACAGCATCTGGAAGGCTCCAGTTTGCCTACTCTTATGTTAAAGAGTGATGAAGAATTGGTTTTCCTCCTCCTCTCAAAGAGAGGGTAATACTTGGTTTGGAAGAGATACTGCAAGCTATAAGGCTCTGTTTTCTGAAGTTATTTTCTCCTTAATGACTTTTAGTGTTTTGTTTTTAAACTACTTTTAGAACATCACCCAGTCATCATTAAAACAACATGACAATATAGAAAACAGGCTTTAGATCATCATGATAAAAGTTGGGTGACTGAATTACTAGTGAGAAAACAGTCTTAGTTTCAAAGGTAAATAACTTCTGATTGTTCATGAAGCACCAAATTAAAGAAACAGGCTGTTAAGAGGGCAAAATTATAGTCACTGCTTCATTGTTGAAAAGACAAGGAGTGGCATAGTTGTCACCTTGCAGACAACAAAAATTTTGGGTTATAGACTTGATTCCTTTCTGAAATTTTGGAGGATAACAAATTTTTGGCAATAGGTGGGCAGGGGGTTATGTACAGTTGGATAATTACGCTGCAAAAAAAAGGATGTTTAAATTAAATCAGGGATTTACTTCTATCAGGAAAAATGTCGATCCATCTTTTCAAATATTTGATCATTAAGTGCAAATCTATCAAGCTCTAGGGTTGTGCATTGAATGGGAAAGACTTATTTGCAATAGCTTGATTGGCTATAATGTTATCCAACATTATCAAGTAAGAGGTTCACACACATATATAATTCATGTTTACATTTCTCGCTTAATGGGAGGGAAAAGTGAGCCACATAAAGTCTTCTGAATAAGAGTTAGTTTGTAATCTGTATAATCCTTAAGAGAAACGCATCCCCCAACTTCATAGAAAATTCTCATTTAAAAAATTAAAGGTCTTTTCCCAAGAATTCTTGTAAGAGGCATCACATAAGCTGCTATAAATTAATAAATAAAGAAATAAAGAAATAAACTGGTATAAAAAGAATTAAACAAAAATTAGGCAAGACTTTTGAATATAATAGTATTTTCAAATACAAAAAACCCCAACTTATTCTTTTGCATGCCATCAGCTAAAATTTTTCATGCCTTTCCAGAAATTTGAACCAATCTGGGTTTTGCCCTGTGCATTTTAATAACAGCCACGGCTATTGTTCACATCTTTACACTTCAGTATTTTTTTTAACATTTAATTGCTTTTCAGCCTTCACTCTAGTTTGAATTTTAGCTCACGTGCAAACCTAAGTGGTTATATCTTTTACCAAACTTCTTAAATGCCTATCATTTCAGCAAAAGTTTATCTGTCCTTGGCATGCAAACTGTAGATGTGTGGAAAGCCAGAAAGAGAGACAAATGTCTACAGTGAAATAGATTTATATCTGTTTGTAGAAGATATACAACATCCTGCAATCAGCTGATATTTCCTGTTGCAGTACACACAGCAAAATAGATGTTCATCTTACTTTTTTTTTTTTTAGCATGGAGTCAACTTGTGGGCCACATGCAACTTCTGCTATGGATGTACTAAAGTTATATGTGTGTGAGAAATTGAGTCTGAATAGGCCAAGGATGTAGAATGAGTCTGAGGTCAGATTGTATCCTATTCTCATTCCTGAGTGTCATTTCAAAGCAAACAGCAGAATATTCAAGATCTGGCAACATCCTTAGAAAAGAACTGGGGATATGAATTAACTCTATTGTATTTCATCAACCACTTGCCTATCTTGTTTCATAGACCTTCTAAATAAACATTGTTTTCAGCACGTATCCTAATTTGTGTAGGATGTCATTGCCTGTTTGAAACGCTAATGGTAAAATGCTTGTAATGAACAGTTCCCTGTCTGCTCAGTTTTTTACATTAGATGTGAAATCGCCACCCACACCAACCAGAAACAATTATTCTTTTAGTCTGCATTTGCATTTCATAAAGTTCCAAACACATAATTGGATCCTTCATAACAATTCATGTTCTGTGTTGGAAACTTAATCCTTATCCTATCTTTGATTATACTGATGCTTAAACAAGATCCAGTTAAAAGCACTCTGAACATAGCACAGCTGTATACAGAATTGACCTGTAAGGTTTATAATTTGCTGACCTTAATAGATGACATTGCAACTTTATTTAGGGCACAACCTTGCCACATTCAGATTATATGCAAAGTCCATTTTTTATTTTGTTACTTTGTGAACTTTCTAAATGATCAACAGATTAAAAAATAAAATGAGGTGCAAAATACTTGTTCAGATGGATTAAGAAAACCATTTAAGAACAGAATCAGACCAAAAGTCCATCAAATTTATATCATATTTGTCACAATAATCTCCAAGGAGAAAGCCAGTTTGGTACAGTGGTTATGGCATTAGGCTAGAAATGGGAGAAGAATAGAATAGAATAGAGTTGGAAGGGACCTTGGAGGTCTTCTAGTCCAACCCCCTGCTTAGGCAGGAAACTCTACACCACTTCAGACAAATGATTATCCAGTATCTTTAAAAACTTCCAGTGTTGGAGCATTCACAGGTTCTGGAGGCAAGTTGTTCCACTGACTGTTCTAATTGTCAGGAAATTTCTCTGTAGTTCTACATTGATTCCCTCCTTGATTAGTTTCCACCAGTTGCTTCTTGTCTAAGTTCCAGTTTTGTCTTAGCCAGGAAGCCAGCTGGGTGAACTTCAGTCTGTCCCTCTCTTAGTTCTTGGAAGAAACATGCCACAGCTAATCCAGGCAGTCAGCTCTCAGTTGAAGGCATGTAGACACCTTATCTATAAACAAAAGTCCCAAGAAGAATCATCTAGTTTTCCTCCAAGAGATATGCTGCTTCTCTTCTATGACAATAGTACAAGGCCATCAAGAATCATAGTCATTGAAAGCCTTATCTTATGTGAATCCCCTTTTAAAGGTCTATTAGTAGCCATCATCGCATCTTGTAGCAATGTGATGAATGTTAACAGTGACAGCTGGGTTAGCCAGGTTACGCTGGTGGAGAATTTAGCAAGTTCTAGTCTCAACCCATCTGGAGGGCATTAAATTGGGAAAAGGCCGCAATAAACAGCCTCCCAATCAGGCTCATTATCAGCACAATGGATGTGTAAATAGCCCTTAAATTATCTCTATAGGGGGCAAAACAAGTAGGTTTTAATTTAGTAACCCACCCACAAGGATCAGTATCCAGGACAGGGAGCAGCTTAGCTTAACTAAATATGGCCTTTTGTGTGTCCTGTTTTCATGCTCTGTAGCTCTCCCAGCTGGAACTGACCACATATCATTCCTGGAAGGATGAGGACTGGGAAGTACTCCACCATGTAATTCGAGTCTTAGTAAAGGCCAGAGCTGAGGGTTACAAAGGGATAGGGAGGTCATTACCTTCCCATCTTGCATGTGAGTCAAATAAAGCACGTGTAACGGAAGGAACGGGATGGCCTACTGCAGGCCTAGCTGCTCATGCTGTCGTTCTGACACAGCTGATACAGATCAGGTGGAAGTCACTGGGCAACCAATATGTTCTGCCAAGTTCTTTTTATCAGACCTGGTCAGGTGCATAACTCTGTTTCCGATGTCTCAGACAAGGGAGGAAATGCTTATTGAACTCCAACAATGCCCGCTTCCTATGTTCCCTTAGGCAGGAAACAACCCCAGAGGCAGAGAATGCCTAAAGGCTGATTAAGCCACCAATCTCTGCTTGGAAATCTAGATTGATTAAAGGTTCTCTGCAATCTAATGTGCGGCTGGCTTCATAGTAATTTGCATGCCCTAATCCTGCTGAAATTTGGGCAGTCAAAGGTAAAGTAACAAGCACAAAATTTTATACTTTAGGTAAAGACGGTGGAAGGATCTGATCCTTTTCTCTCTTGTTTGGAGCTGAATAGGCAGCAGATGTTTTGTTGATGTTCTCATTGTGTTTGCACATGTTATCTAATTATGCAGATAATCACACCATTATGCAGGAGTTCCCTCAGGGCTCCAACCTAATATTGTGGAGATCTCTAAATGAACAGGAGTACTAGCAAATACTTTTATCTTCTGATGATGGAGATTGAGCTACATCTTTATGGGGGGTCTACCTGTTCATAAGGGTAAGGAAGGTGGGATGCTGGAGGATGCAGATGTTGGGGAGACCTTATTTCAGTCAGAAGTGCAGACTAGAGATGACTGGGAATTACACACAAAAGAGGCAGGTTAGGAATCAACAGTTGAGGCAGCAAATTTCATGCTGCAGTCATCGTCTTCAATTCAGTAATATTGAAATGTTTCCATATTTTCAAATTTTACATCTGATTGCTTAGAAGCCTTGGTTTGTTTCATGCTATTCTGTTTTGGATTCTTAGCCTTACAAACTACTCTTGCTACCTACTCCCTTGCTTCTCCTTTCTTATCTTTATACTGGTTTTCTTCTGGGTCCCCCCCCCCCCCA
>BHFT01035843.1:0-15049 GCA_004320025.1 Laticauda laticaudata
GATGGAACATTTTCTCATCCGCTGTGTCCTTTTTACATACGTTTTGCATCCATCGGCCTATGTGACAGGCCCTTAAGATGTACACAACACTCTTCCTGGTAAATTGATGTTCAGGATCACTAGTATGCTGAAGATACCCAGCTTTATACCTGTACCCCAGATTCAGCAGGAGATGCATCATCCTGGCAGCTGGAAATATACAAAACTTCTGGTATTATGGATGCTCCATCTATTCTCTATTTGGAGTTGTTCTTCCTCTAAAAGAGGAGCAGGGAGGCTAGATTGCAGCATTTGCTGGAAGAACAGATGAAAAGGTGTAGCAGGACAGTTTTTGGCCAACTTCAAAAAAACCCCATTTCTAGATTAAGGGGTACCAAAGACAGTGAATCCTGCCTTTTGCATCTCTCAAAGTATTTCATTCCATTTTATGGGAGTTACCCTTGAAGATTATCTGGAAACTGTTGTTTTTTGTTGTGTTTGGCATAGAATACAGATACCTACTTATTGACTGGAACTATCTAGTTCAGCAGAACACTACCTTGCAGGATATGCACTGGTTGCCAGTAGTTTTCTGGGCCCAATTCAAGATGCTGGTCACTACTTATAAAGCCCATGTTACCTTGAGGGCACTTTTCTTCAGGTACAATCTGTCCCTGTCCTATAAAGTTTATCTACTGTTGTGGATCCCAACTACTAGATTGAAAGTGGGTGGACCTTTGTGAATGGTGTTCTTAGTGGTAGCCCCTTCAGTTTGGAACAGTTTACACCCTGAGATTAGATCCTTTTATTGTTTAGCAAATTGATAAAAAAGCCTCCCATGGGACATTTCATGAATAATCTTTTCATGGAAGATCATAAGGGATGCTACTGTAATATTGGAATATTTGAATTGCTGTTTTAATGTGTGTAAAATTAAATATAAAGAACATTGTAACAATAGATATAGAAGCCAACCTTAAAAATTGATATTGGAGATATTGGAGTGGTGCATAGCTTCTGTTTTTTTAGAATTGTCTATTGATGCTAAAGGAGCCATCAAAGATTATACCACAGCGCAATACTTGGTACAGTAGTAAAGAACACTTCGGGCAATATAGATGCTATAATGTGTCTTTATCTACAAAAATTCAAGTCATGCCTTTCTTTGAAAGTCAATGGAAACAAAAATTGGACGAGAAGAGTACTGATGCTTTTGAAATTTGGTGTTGGAAAAACAACCACCTGAGAATACCATGGATGCCAAGAAAAAGAAAGAATAGATTTATAAAATGAATCCTGAATTCTCACTCAAATAACGCAGCACATATTACTATTAACTTGGCTCTCTAAAGAAGTCTATAATGCTGGGAAAAATAAAGAAAAGAGAAGAGGGTGACAGTAACAGAGTGGATGGACTCGGGTACAGTGGTGATTGGTGATTGGAATAACCAGGCTAGGGACAGATATTCCTGGAGAAGATCTAGGTATGTAATCATTAAAAGCTTTACCACCTTAATAGCATATAAATATCATCATAGAGCAAGCTGCCTAGAGTTTTTCGATAGGCAGCATCTTAACTTCCTTCTTTTTTAACCCTGTAATCTCTTTTATCATGGTGGAGTCAGGACGATTGAATGGAGATAAGCATTTACTAGCCGGATGCCCTTCCTACAGGGAGTTCGCAGCAGTTATTTTCTCTCTACGCCCTGATAGAGAAACATCTGTCACTGCCTAGGATTGAACTCTCGGCCTCCTAAATGTGAGGCAGGTATCTTCACCTCTAAATAAATGAATAAGTATGTTTATTCAAATATGACAAAACATTATTCTTGCAGGATCCACTGACTTAATCAAAAAGGTACTGCAGTGTTCTCTTATTGTAATATTAGTTGGATTGTATGTAGCTCTGGTTGTTTGCTGTGCTTGTGGATTTTAAATTTCCCAGGCACTTAAACAGTGGTTCAGGTTAGGTTAGAGGCCTAAACAGTATGATAGCAGAGGTCACTCAGAGTGTGGACCTAATGTAGCAGTTCTGCATTCATGTTGCTCAGCAACTGGGTTGAACCAAGGAAGTTTGCATTTCAACTTAGACCTTTTAGTTGGGCAGAGTAAGCTGTTCTTATTCTTCAGGAAACTTAGTAAAATCTCCTCCACTTTGCTATGAAAGGAATGTGTTTTAAATACCATTTGCTTTTTTTCATCTGTTGAGCATGTTTTTACTTATGAACCAACTCAGCTTTGCCACACTCTGAAACTGATTGAATACAGCAGACATGCTATTAAGACTTAGCCTCCCATTCTGCCACATCCATTCTGCCAGAAATCTATTACTGTGTATAAAATAAAGGATGCAATGAAAGAATGAAGGTGGAACGAAGGGTGCATTTGCTTCCTGCTCTTAAAAATATCACCCCTGGAAAGCAGGTTTGCTCCTGTCTGCCTTAAAATTCTCGGCCATGATAGAAAATTGGAAGAAAATAAAAATAAAATCTACTATCACCATTTTTTCCATTTTCATCACATCAACCTAAGTGTGCTTGCCTTAATAGCTGCTCTACAATTGTTCAGTGTTTCATTGAGAGATTCAAGATTTTAAAGAGACTGTTACCAGTTTCTCACAAGACAGAAAATTATCAGAAGGATAAAGATTCTTTATGTATTTTACACTACATCATTCCAATATCAAGAGAAAAATCATAGCACCTGCACATTCTGAAAATTTTATCAAACAAGAACTAAATCTGCCTTATATGTTGTGATAATCCATTCTCCAGTCTGATTAATCAATCAGCCACAAATTATTAAAATTAGGACATTTGCTATATTTTCACTAAAAAAAAAGCAGTCTGAATTATCATCTTGTGTCTCTTTTTAGTCTATGATGGTGGAAACCAGTACTAAGGGAGTCCTTATACCTACATTGGAAACATCACTTCTCTATGCATTCGTTGCTTTGTATTTAGCAAAAATATGCCTTCTAAAATGCAGAACAAAGTTTTCTTAAAAGAGTTTAGCATGCTACTGAATGCTCCTTGAATTTTAATAGTGAGTCAATTAAAATCTGAATAGTAATAAAGTGTTTGTGAGACTGAGGTCCACTGGGGAATTTCACCCAGGTCTCATTCTTGGCCATGGAAAATGGAGATTTAAAATTGCTCACCAGCACTAAAACTGGGTCTATTTATTTTTATATTTCTTATGTTTTTATATTTGGTTGTGTGGTTTTTTTATTGTTATTTATGAATTTTGTATGGGTTTATAAATTACTATGGATGTTTTAATTAGCCATTTTGTATTCTGTGTAAGCCACTAAGAGTCTTTGATTGCAACACTATCGAGTAATGTTTAATAAATGAAATAAAAATATATAGATTCTTGACCACTGATGTTTTAATGGTACTTTTCTCTTGGCTTTTGTAGAAGCTATTGTGACACCATCACTTGTATTATTTTCAGATAGCAAAGGGACACAAATCCTCAACCAAGTGAGAAGTTCTGCCTGAAGGTATAACCTTGAAACCTGCATATGATATTACATCGTATTCAGTAATGGTGAACAATTTCACCAACAATGGTGTCTATGCTTATTTGGATATTAGTGAGCAGAGCAATGATTCAAAATGGATGGGACCTTTTTCTACATACAAAATCAGGATTTTATATTCCTCCTATTTGGAAAAAGTAGGTGAGATTTTTATTTTTTAATCTGCTAAGTCAGTTTTAGAATTTGCACTAGTTATTTCTTCTGGGTCAAAGTAGTAGGAAACTGCTCCAGTTTTTGATAATTCTTTCATCAAACCTTGACATGGGGTATTTGAAGGCTGTTCTGTGGCCCTGAGACCACAGGATAGGTCCTATAAGATATCCACACTTGCTATACACACTAACCTGGTAGTGTAAACTATTAAAGTCCACATGTGTAATTTTTGTGAAGAAGGCACATTGCCAATACATATGTTAGGAGCTATCCACAAAGGGATAATATAATTTCTGGTACAATTTGGTCATAAAAGGTATATTTTCCCAGCTTTTATTCAGATGAGTTGTTACATTCTTGGAATAATTTAAGATGCCAATTTTAATTTGGAGACCTAAACCTAAATAGGGTGGGGCCTATATATCTTAGACATCACTTTTCTTTTTTCTTAATTATCCACCATTAGTCAGACTATCAATAGGCCATGAAAATATCCCTGGTATCCAAAAGCAGTTGAGCTCTCTCTTTTTTGGTGTAGACATCTGTCCATACCTGAAATTGTTTTCTAGATAAAAAGAACAAAACTCACTTAAATCCTGCATGAAACTACTGTACTTGACATTTGCTTGTCCAATGTTAAGAATGTGCACACTGATCAAATCAGTATTTATTTATATGTTGGGGTGTATTCTAATGAGTTTTGAACTGGCTTTTTTTGGGAGAGGGGTCCACTAACTTCTATAAAATGTTTTTTTTTTAAGCCCAATTCCAAATTAAATCTAGATTGTTAACCTTTTGATAGATCCTTTTTTGTTTCAATTACAAATGATGTAATTGACTAATTAGTATTCTTACATACTTTACCTTAAAGTTGCTCTTGGGGTTGAGGTTGACATTTAATTCACAATTACACAGACACAATAAGAAGCTAGTATCCAGTCTGAACATTTTTGTATTGGTGAACAGTTGATCATATATTTTTCCCCTTCAACACTGTAGAAATCATTAGCAAAATTTGAGTACCACTGATCACCAGTTTAAGGTTTAAGTACCAGCAACTTTTATGATTTTGTAAATTTTTATGTTGCAAACTCCAAATCAATTGCTTGCTTTTATTTCCTGTAAAAATCTAAGCCCTTAAATCTGTTACTTGATATAGTTGTGGCTTAATATAAATTGATGCCTTCAGATAAATATGTTTGCAAACAGACAGCAGTGGATTTATGAAACTGTTCATAAATGAAATCTAACTTCCCGTGCTTTTAAAATGCAATACAACATCATTCTTATTATTTCCAGGCATAACCACAGACTGAATTCCATCAAAGGGAGGGGGAATAATTTATGATAAAACAGTTCTAAGTAAAGAAATGTCCACTGAGGATACAATAATTGTTTTCATTTTCTTTTCCCCAATGCCGGTGGAATAATAAAATGCTAATAGATGCAAATTATGCATGATCTTTTAGCGCATACTAAAGAGAAACCTTTTGGAAAAAGCGGTACTTTCTATTAGTAATTTCCTATAGTCCACACATTATTTGATTCAGACTTCGCAATAACTTCGGCAGCAATCGCTACCATATTTTACCATGTCTGTGCACTGGAAGGTCCAGAGACCGGCAGCCAGGAAGAAAGATACATTCCTGAAGGGTTAAAAAAAATGGAGAAGAAGAACGGGGGAGGGGGTAAAAACAAACAAACAAATATTTAACTCCCAACAAATTCCACAAGGAAATCTTGGTGAGAGAAAACAAACATTGCCCCAATAGAAGAGCTACTCTGACTTGAAGAAGAGAAAATGGAAATACATGAAAAATCAATGAGGTAATAATTAAATTGTGGAGGCCACCGAACAGTGGCTGATGCTCAGCATGCATCCGTTAATGCAGAGTGGGAAATGGCGTAATCAACAGTTAAAGGAGAGCAGAGAATGGCTGACACTTGGAAGCTAATTCCACCATCAGGCTCTTAAAAACACATACCTGCTCAGCACACTATCCGGAGAGATATTTAGAGGAGGTTAAAGATACAAATTAAAGTCCAGGAGAACGATATCTTCCTGAATTACCACCATTCTTAAATCAGTCCTTTTCCCCAGCCCCACAGCTGGGCCTCAGCTGCAGTTTAGCTGTCATTTACACTATCCATGGTCCAGGATTGATGACAGTCATTCACTGATGAAGCTGTATACATCATTTCTGTCCAGGCTGTACTGGCCAGATGGACCCTGACCATCTATCGCCTGTCAGGGACACATCTGTTCATGCTGCTGCTGGGGGTACTAACAAGTCATTGGCTCTCTGAAAAAGGACAGTGTCAGCTGAATAGGGCACCCCCATAAAAACTCTTCTTGGGTTCCCTCCATCCTCCCTCGTTTCTTAATAAAGTCAGGGAGAATCGCTGCTCTTTTTTACCATGTGAAGAAGTTGCAATGGAAATTTGAGATCCATACAGAAAGGGAAGCATCCAAGTCAGATGTGGAAAAAAAACATTGACCATTCTCTTGCTGCTTTATTGTTCTTGCTTGTATTTCTCTACCAGGGTTTTCATTATTTTTTTTTTGCACAGAATCATTTACATGTGACATGCTGATGTCGTGAGGAAAAGATGCAAGTTTTGTAAAAACGAAAAGAAATCACAATAAAAATGCAAGTGCACTGTTGGTTATTATTATACCGTTCTCTGAGCAGATAGCTGAACAGGCCCTATCTTCCAACCATATGAAAAAGTAACAGGAGGTAACCTATCTTTCAGTTTTGAGTTGACATTTCAGGAATTTTTGTAAAAAGCCATATTGTAATTATAAAATCTGGGTAACACTATTACTTTTACGTTGCCTTGGATTGCCAAATTCAGATGGGGGAGACTAGCATAGTAGAAGCAAATATTGGCAGTTTACAACCATATGCCTGGAGTATTGAACTGCAATATTTTCATCAGGAAATCAGTATATGATTTGGAATTGATTTTGGGCAACAATACAAGAAAGGAATATATCTCATTAAATCCAGTTGGACTGATTCCTAAATATTAGGTATTTTATTTTGCAAATGATGAATGCATTTACTTTATTTTTCTCTGTAATATTTTAAAATGCTAAAAAGTGCCTCTTGAAAAATGATGATTGTCAATTCAATTCCTTTTTCCTTGCAAAATATTATAATAAGTTAATATAATTTTATCCTATATGTATATAAACAAATACTGGTTGCCTATAGTGAGAAGCAAAACATATTTGAGCTGGTGAAGGCTGGCAGATATTTCTTCAACTGTCCCTCCAGAAGAAGTGGAAGCTTTGAACTCTATACAGATAACCCTGAGTTAGCAACCAAAATTGGAAGCTGTGATTTGGTTGTTAACTAAAGCAGTCACTATGTGAAACAGCAATTATGCTTACGAACTTATTTTGGCATTGCTTTGCTTACAAACCTGGTAGGATGAATCACAAAATTACCTTTCATCAGGATCTCTCTCAGCCTGGGCATAAAACAGAGGTGGCATTGGTCATTTTGATGGGTGTCCTTTGTTGGGACTTCAATCTCCATCCATTTAAATTTCTTGGTAATTTTTGAGTATAAGAGGACCCCAAAATTAAACACTGGATCTGTCTGGAGTGGTGCAACCCCATCCAAAACCAAAGATGATAAATTCCTGGATACAGAGGGGCCTCCTACCCACAGCTACTCATCTTACATGGGTTCAGTTGAAGTCTGTTGTCACCCACAGCCTCCAGTCACTGCCAAAGAAAATTCACATCTACATTTCTAGTTTAAAAGTAGTGGAGAAAGCACTGAGCCCTATGGAACCCTACAAAGCAAGGGCCATGAACTGGATCTATTGCCCCCTATCAACCCCAATGGGGGAAAAGCCTTGGAGAAAGAAAGTAAACCAGTCCATAAAAATACCATTGGTGTTGAAAACCACCAAAATGTCAAAAAGAACAATGAGGGATGCACTGCCTCCACCACCCCATCCCACCATAATAGATGATCCATGAGTGCAACCAGTGCTGTCTCTGTCTCATATGCAGACCACGAAACCTGACTGAAAAAGATCCAGATAATTCTTTTATAGTTTTCTGGTTTTGTCTCCACTAGAGTTGCTTGCAATTATACTTTTAATTTTTCCTTTTTAAAGGAACTACTACTTGATCTGTCCCAAGCCTCATTCAAATCAAAAAAACACAAAATATAAATGAATGAAAATGTTTTTAATGTGTCTCTGTGAATTCTGTTCATTCACAGCAAAGAGTCATTAAAACTAATTGTCCCAGATAAGAGCAAGCCTTTCAAGGTTACAAAAAGCTGCCAAGAATACAAGATTAACTGCAGAGAAATATTCCAAATCAAAAATCTCCAAACATGAACCAGAACAGGCAGGACTTCCACAAGAACTTGGAGTTGAAAGAACTTCTTTGCTTCCTTCAAAGAAGCCAACCTCGAAGGCTGGCTTTGATCCATTTTGGGAGGAGCCGTCACCTTGCAGCCTTACTCCCGAGTTGCTCATTCTGCTTCAGCTGCTCTTTCCTTCAAGCAGCCCTGCGCACATGCACACTGAGTACAGGCACCCTGGGGTCCTCTTCGTCACTGCTGCCAGACTCCACAAGCTCCAAAGACAGCACCCCACTCTCCAATAGTCCTGGTCCCATCCCTGCATCACATCCAGGCCCCTCATCCAAGTCCTTGCTATCAGAGACCCCAGCTGTCCGCACCTGCTGCCGGTGAATCAGAACACTACCAGTCTCAAGTTACTTTGCCCTTTAGCTTCTCCTGCTGTAGAATCCTACTTATCATTTCTCTGGATTCATTAAATCTGTTTTTGTTATTTATTTGTTTTTGGATAGCCTTAAGAACCATATTTTGATTATATTTAGTTTCCCTTAACATTAGGAATCCAAATGTTATAAGGGTTTGGCTGCTCCCATTCCCTCGATTAAGTCTTCCCTATTGATTAGTATCAAGTCAAGGATAACTGATCCTCTAATATCTCCTCCATCCTCTGAAAGGGACAGTTGTCAGCAAGACATCAGGAAGATCCATGCTTGGCAGAGTTTGTCTCCCAACAGATGTGGCTTAAGTCTCCCCTCATTATGACTTCATGCTTCTTTGAAAGATCTGCAGTTTGCTTTTGGAAGGAACCATTCACATCATCTTGGTTGGGCATATGATATAGTAGGTACCAAAATAGCAACACTTTTTATTTGTCCCTCTGC
Organism: Laticauda laticaudata; assembly: GCA_004320025.1. Lineage (NCBI taxonomy): Eukaryota > Metazoa > Chordata > Lepidosauria > Squamata > Elapidae > Laticauda > Laticauda laticaudata. Next base: position 8,892 of record BHFT01035843.1, read on the forward strand.
TCTTATATTAATCCAGGTGCTCTCTACAGCATTACTGTTTTTATTCATTTGGATATCTGAACAGGTGGGGGCATTTTTCATAATACAGTTGAACCCTTCTTTCCTTATTCCTCCCTTTTCAACTTATTGTATCTTTCAAATGCTCCAGCCAGAGGTGATATTCAGCAGGTTCTGACCAGTTCTGGAGAACCGGTAGTGGAAATTTTGAGTAGTTCGGAGAACCGGCAAATCCCACCTCTGACTGGCCCCGCCCCCATCTATTCTCTGCCTCCCAAGTCCCAGCTGATCAGTGGGGTTTTCTTTTGTTGCCCTGCACAGGAGATCGGAGCTGGAAAGTAGGTTAGTGGGGTGGGGTGGGAAAGGGTTTTTACAGTAACCTTCCCCCAGGAGTGGGGAGGGAATGGAGTTTTTGCAGATTTTGACTCTTCCTCTGCCATGCCCACCAAGCCACACCACACNCTTATCTTATTCTCCATATACCAAGCATTGGTGGATAGACAGTAGAGACTGTACTTTATAAACCAATCATTTTTTTTCTCAGTGGTTTCACAAGTTCTGTTTCTATAGCATTCCTACAGTCTCCCATGCACAAGTCTTTATCCAAGATCCTTACTTTCAGCAGGATTTAGTTTAATTCCATTCACACTCAATGTGCTTTGGCCAAATGCATTTTTACCCATTTTTGCAAGGTGCAACCTGCCTTCTGCGAGTAGTCCATCATGTAGATAGCCCTGACTATGGCTCCTTATGGTGCGTCCTACAAAAGTGTGACCCTGATACATCCATACAAGACCAACCTTGATAGTGGGCTATAAATAAGCCACATTGATTTAGGACTCTGAGCAGTGTAGCACATTGAGAAATTGAATTGGCTGCTTACCTCACTTGTCCAAGGCTCTTTTTGTATTGGTAAGGAGGACAACTTTTTAGCAGGCAGTTTGAATCCACTTCATGTCAGGTGGATAGGTCAAGGGCACAAATCATCTTGGTTATACAAAAGAGATTCAAGTACTCACTTGGTCTGTATCTATGCCTCTGACATCAAAGTCTCTCCTCCAGCAATTACTTAGAAAAGATTTTCAATGCTCAATTCATGGGAATATTTTACAGGTATGCAAATATACTAATAGAGTTGGCCCTTCTTTCTAGTCCATATTCAACTTCATTTTAGACTGAAATCTGGTGCTTAGGGTGATCTCAAAAATAACTGAATGTAAAGATGTATGATGTGGAAAGAATGCCACAGAATTCATTGTAGAAACAAGATACTGAGCACAACTTGGAGAGAGAGAGAGTTTTGAGATACTGAAACAATGAAATATGTGTGTGTCTGTATGTCTGTGTATGTTTATATATGTATATATGTATGTATTGAAAAAATAAAGAGTTTTGTGATGTTGAAGCTATTAAATTATATATAGATAATTTCATTGTTTCAGCATCACAAAACTCTTTATTTTTTTACTTTAAATCAAAGTTTGTGTCAACTTTTAATTGTTAATTAAAATTTTAATTTAATTGTTAATTACATTAAATAAAATGTGTTAATTAGGGCAATTGCCAGAACCCTGACAGCTTGTCAACTTCATTGGGGACTCATAGGCCCTCTTGAGGTATGAACACTAAAGCAGAGTTAGAATCCCAGGACAAAAATGTTGATGAAATGACCCAAAGTTACCTATGATTTAGCTGAATTTTAATTCATGATTAATGGCAATTCATCTAAATTAAGTGCATTTGTTTAGTAGGGCTGAATAGCCTTTTGATCTGAAGGCAAAACAGTGCTTTATAGATGTGACTAAGGATTTTATTACAGGTACCATGGACACATCCCAGAGCACTGATCTGCATTTGAATCTGAAGTGCAGTGCGACCCCAATCATTACTCTGACGATTTCAGGTGTGGTTGTCATTTTCATCTTTATTAAAGATTGACATTTGGCAGCAATTTTATAGTTTCTGTAAGGATGCTTTAGGAGAATGCATGGGGCTCTAAGTCTAACATGGATTTTAAAGAAGGAGTTGAAAAAGTAAGTGGGGAACAAAATGCAGATGTAATAGGGACACTGTTGCTATTATGTTCTGCTTTCTATTATGAATGGAAAATAAATTAGCAGTGTATTTGTATATAGGAATAGGAAACTGGAAGAAATTGATATTAAGGACCGGGTGTATTGGGGTAGGTTAAATACAAAGGCTCTTTATATTACACAAAGTTTTGAATACAACAAATCATCTTTAAAAACAGGCAAACAAATATGCATTAACACATAAAACCAGATCAGAATGTTGGGTGGTCATATGGACAATAAAATGGGCTGATTTATTTAATAGCAGTTCCTCTGAAAACTAGTTCATATTTTACATGAGACAGGAAAATGTAAGTAACTTTTATTTTGTATTCCCTCTTTATGCAGTATTTTATTTTGTTTTTGAAGCCAGATTAGCTATTAATACATCTGTAACCCAGAAATTTCATCATAGTTGAAAGCATAAGCTGTTATAACTGGAGATGGAACAACTTTCATGCCACATATGAATTAACTCCAGTAACAAAATCAAAAGGACGTTTGTGAACGGTGGTTGCTTTGAAGTAGAAGAAAAACTGGCTAATATGTTTATTAACTATGTTTTTGTCCATGGGAAGGAGGGCCCATTATATAATCTACTTTACAAAAGTAAACAATATAAATAAAAGAATTAAGTCCAAATAGAAGCTAAATATATTTTGATTTGATTTTTGGAGTCAGTATTTGAAAAAAGCGCCAGAAAAATAGAAGAATCCAAATTGTATGCTCTCAGACATTCATATAAACCCTTTTTTAAAAAACGTGATTTATTCTTTCAATGCCTTAATTAAGAGGACAAATAGCATCTGACCAAGGGTGGAAAGATTCCTTTTAAGAAAGAATGGTTCCAAAGTCCAAATGAGCATGTCACTGTACTGTTGACATTTGTGTATCTTTGAGACCAATTTTAACTGCTCTCAACTTCTTGTCATTATTAAGACATACCAACTCATTGGTCCAGGGGGAATATCTTAATCCAGCAGATATAAAGACACCCTCCTGACACTAGCATCTCTCTTTGAAAGGACAAAATAAATAAATAATAAATATTTTTTCCACATTATCAGGAAGTCAGTTCAGTTCCCTAGATGCTCCTTGAGCTTCTTTAAATGAAGGGGAGACAGTCTGAATTTCAGCATAGCTCTTTCTCAGCAAGTAATTAGAACTTTGGGGCTGAGGGAAAACTTCAATGATAGTATGTTTGGGGGAGAAATTATGACTCCTCGCACTTCAAAGTGAAGTGAATTTGGAACCAATTTAATTAAAGACAATGAGACCTTTTCAAGAACTCTAGCTATTTTTGCTCTGCTCTTTGCACATCTCTCATTATGATTCTGACTAGTCTCAGGATAACAGTAACAAGCTAGATTGGCTTTATATTACTTTATAACTAACTCTAATAGCTAATGAATGTTTATTTCTTAAGAATGCTGCAACACAGTACCATTGCTAATTGAGAGAGTTCATTTGCCCAGAGCAACTTGGATTCCAACTTAGAGCAGGGCTGCCTGTGAGGCTTGAATTCATCATCACGAACATAAATTTCCAATTATTTCAGGACGCTTACCTGTTGCATCATTATGGATGTAAAAAAAAAATTGTCCCAATTTTTTTTAACTGAAATGACCTGATCTGCTCAAATGAACTCAGTGGAATGAGTGTATGAGTGGGAACTTTATTCATGGAGTCTACTAACATCCTTTTTTGATTTACCCCTTGGTAAAATGCCTGTCCTATAGAGGTTATGTATAAAAAAGGTTTTCGAGGATGGGCTCCAAAAGCTTGGAAGAATAAACCTCTGGTCCCGACTCCCGACTCAGATTGGATCCTGCAGAAAAGGTTATGTTTGGAATAGTTGCGTGAAACATTTATATATAGAAAATCGTGTGCTTTAAAATATATCAGGGAAAGCTGTGTATGTATATATATATATATATATATATATACATTACTGTGCAAAAGCTGTATGCAGTTGTGCAAAAATGAGGTAAATTAACAAAATGTACAGTAAATGAAGATAAATCAAACTAAGATTTGGCCTTCAAAATGTTGTTAATTGATAAAAATGAACAATTAAAACTTCTATTTCTGAAAGCATTCTTAATTTTACAGCATTTTTGGGCAACTGCGTAAAGTCTTTGCACAGTACCATGTGTATGTATGTGGGCATTATACAAATCTGTTTTGTCAGAGTTGGACAGAAAGTTACTATGAACAGTTACATGCTTTTCACCTTTTCAATGCACAGAAAGTTTGAGGAAGTTGAGTACTTGACTGCGTGCCATTTTGACACAGGACAGATTTAGACTGTTTTGTAAATCCTTATATGTCCCCATTGAATCTGGAGCCAACTCAGTGACCACCAAGCAGCTGGACATTTGCACTCCACTCTACCATATGCAGAAGACAAAGGACATCCATATCACAAGCAAAAGGAATTGCTTGACAATAAATGAAGTCAGAATGTCCATTGTTCAACTTTTGATACTGCAGGATTGTGAGGGGCCTTGGAAGAGTTGCTGCTGTGTCTGCCAAGATTAATAGTGTATAACTTCTGGTTTTTTCAGGGTTCAGTTTGTTTTTTTGTTTTCTTCTCCCTGCTGTTTTTTCTTTCTTTTTTTTCAAGATTCTGTTCTACGTAAGTTTAAATTTTATTCTTTTTATTATTGCATCTTAATACCTTTTATTGTAAACTATATTGGAAGTGCTATCCAAAGTGTGTGAAAAGAATAAATGTACCAGGAAGGTGAAGAATGCATACATAGAGTCCATTTAAAGGTATTTTAACATGCTTACATTTACTTTCGACTTCAGAATTGCCTCCTGTCTGTTATATGGATACAACATCTCACTTTTTATCATAGTGTCAAATCTTCTGCATTCCAGGAGCAGGGAGGGAAGATTAAAAATATATGTCCACTCAATCAAACCCCTGCCTTTTTTATTACATGAAAAACAGGGTGGAGCTTCATTAGCATAGTTGCAGGTGCCATCTTGGTACACATCCACCCCCCATTTTCTGTAGATATTCCTTCTGAGCCCTTAGGTTCCTTTCAATTTGTTAACATTTGAGATCATTCTACATCTTTTAGGAAACAAACATTGTCATGGGTGCCCATTCAAAGGAGGGGTGGGGGCAAAATCTTCAAGGTAACATGAATGGTATCATGACCCAAACTCTCTCCCTTCTATGTGTGCATGCCCAAAAAAGTGGGTCCAGAATTATGGCACTGTGCCGACTGTATTGCAGGGTTTGACCACTCCTCTATGACAATACTTTTAAAAGTGTTTTGGGGCAATTCTGCTTGACACCACCTACTTCTTAAAAGTGAACATATTTCCTGTACCTGTAAGAAGGTATCTCTGAAAAAGTTGTGTCTCTTTTTCTGTGCCTTCTTGCAACTGGCTGGCAAAGTAGATATATAGATTTAATAGATATAACAGTTGAGTCACACTGAAGTTTTGAGTCTTTCAAGACATTAAGTTGAAAGACTAAATATTAGTGATGAAGCAACTCATATTTAAGCATCATATATATATTTAGAAAAATAATCACCAGCAATAGATGGTGGTCTACAACCAATAATCAGAAAGAGGCACACCGTTTTAGTAAGCTTATCTTTTGAGAAGTCTTAGCCAGAAATAAAAATGCTCATTTTATAGTTGTGAAACTTTCCAGAGACCTTATCTCTGCTGGGTTGAATCCACTCTTTGAGATATCACATTACTCAGATCTTGCATTCTTTACATAGCTTACATAATGTCTGCTTCATGAGAGTGTTATTATTTATTTATTTATTTCATAATACATGCATTCCTAACATCCGACAAGGAATGGAACAATTGTTTGGAAAACCTATATGTATACTTATTGTAGAACATATTAAAGAAATCGTTTTAAAGCACAAGAAAAACAGTTCAAAGATACATAAAATTAGATACACCGTTAAATGTTTCATTTTTTTATAGATTGCATATCTAACACAGTTATCTAAAGCCCATGTCACACCGCCCAACAGATGCAAAAAGGACACAGCGGACGAACAAAATGTTCCATCCGTTGTTATCCGCTCTCAAAAGGGGCAAAAA
>BHFT01035844.1:0-36022 GCA_004320025.1 Laticauda laticaudata
TTATAGGTTTGTATGTGGAGTCTTGGAATAGGTCTGTCAATTTTGTTTCGTAGTCTTTTCTATCCATTACTACTGTAGCATTCCCTTTATCTGCTGGGAGTATGATTATGCTCTTATCATTTTTCAGGGTTTGTAGCGCTTTGAATTCATATTTGTGCAAGATATATATATCACAAATCAAAGTTTCCATTATCAGAAGTTATCAGAAGCACTGTTAAGATTGTAATACAAACAAATGAACAGACACTGCACACAAAAAATCTGTTTCAAAATATTTGAGATATTTTTAGGAGTTTAAGCTGCTCTGATGTGGAAAGGAGTGGGAAAGTAAAAAATTTAAGAGGAAAGGGAAAGCTAAGATGAAGAGGTAAATTTTCCCTTGAGCCCACTTCTATATATGGTGATTTCATGGACAACAGTATAAAAATTACTTCCCATTATCTTTTTTTTTTTAAATCCCTAGTCTAATTTATAACCATGGAATTTCCATATGGTCTTTCAATTAAATTCTAGCCACTTCCAAATTTCCTTGAGAGATCAGCCAAAACTATTTGGGCAATTTATGGATGGAAACTAATCAAAGAGAGAAGCAACCTGGAATTAAGGAGGAATTAGCTGACAGAACAATTAATTTTGCTTCAAGAAGTTGTGGGTGCTTCAACACAGGAGGTTTTTACGAAGAAATTTGACAATCATTTGTCTGAAATGATATGGGGTCCTCTGCCTGAGCAGGGGTTAAAGACCTCTGTTGTTCTGTTAAGTCAGGAAACAAAGAAGGTATGGACCATTGGACCTCTATCCTTACAGTATAGGGTACCCTAAAAGCCTGATAGAGCTTCCTTCTGTCCTGTTATTACTAAGGGGTATCTGTATCCCTTATTACTACAGAGGATGCACCTCGTTTCTTTTTCTAGTTAAGTGAATGTGTAAGAGTATTAACAAAAGTCTTCTTCATCAACATTTTCTCCCATATCTGGGACTTCTGAAATTATATACTTTCTTCCTGTTACAATTTCCTCTCATTATAAATTCAGTTTTTTTAAAAAAAATTCATATCTGAGAACAATTTTGTTTCCTGTTGTTCTAACTATCTTGTCTAACTAACTCTTGCCTTGGAATTGTATTGGAAACTGAACCATCAGAAGTACTGAGTTGGCCAAGTGTAAAATTGAAAATTGTCTTTCCAAGAAATTCTTTCAAGTATAGTAGAACTAGATTTATGAAGACATTTTTAACAATGGCTAGGCAGGAAATTTGTGCTTTTTTTATGTGGGAAGGCAACATTTTCCTGCCTTTCAGAAGAGAGAACTAGGATATTTAAAATGGTACTAAAATTACTAGGTCCTTGGTTTAGTAAAATAATAATATTCACATATATATAGCTTGACCTTTGAAAGTTCAACCAAGTACTAATCTTTGCCTATGCAAATACCAAGTTGTAGTTGTATGGTTTGCCTAGCAGTAATATAATGGTTTGAGAGCAAGTTAGCACATTTATTTGGAGGGCAAATGTTAAAAAGTCTTATTTTCAGATGTTTGCCTTTGACCACAATTTCAGGGCACTCATTCATTAGAAGATACCATAAAGGAGGCTCTAATATCTTTGGTAAAAATTACTAGCAATATATTTGCTCTTAAAAAGTAATAATAACAAGCAATCTGAAGCATAAGGGAGTCATTTCTGTTATTCTAAAATGATCTTAAATTTTGACTGTGAAAAAGAAGTCAATTCAAAGGTGACTGCAGGGAAGTAAGGGAAGGCAAATGGCAAACGTATCATTGTATCATGATACATTTCCTGAACTTGTGTTAAAAGTGGGACTCAAGCACATAAGGTCAGGGTTTGTGCTGTGAGGTCACTGCAAACCTGTCATCATCTCTGCATCATGTTGGCTTGCTCTGGACACCCATGAGAAGAGGTGACCTTGGGAGAAGAAACCCTGTGGAGGCTATTGATCCAACATTTGACTCATGCAAGATAACTGTTAGATGTAAAGCCAGACTAAATTTCCCTCTCTCTCTCTTTCTCTTCTTCCCTCAACTTAGGAGAACCAACTTATCTCTGACTCTGAAGGCAGCTGGGAATGTCAGACGGCCCATTGGTTCTCCTAAGCCTAGGTCAGAACAACTTCAACTTGACCTTACATGTAAACAATTAACTGTAAATGAGGAAAGAAAAGCCATGTCTTTTTGGAAGGGAGTTAAGACTTATGTATATGTTGAGGGAAGAAGAGAAAGAGAGAGAGAAGGAAATTTAGTCTGGCTTTATATCTAACACATGGAGCACTTAATGCAAGATTTAAATCATAACATTTCTTTAATCTTTCATGGATCCCCTGTAACAACATTTGTATAGTAATAATGTTGCCAAGAAAAATAAATAAATGGGAAAGTGTTGATGTTTGAAATCCAGAATGGTGCAGATTTTGGGTGGTCCTTACATTATTTTGACATCATGCAAACTGCATGAGAATAATTGCATCCTGGCAATGAGATTGTAAATCAAAGTGTAATCTATGGTTGACTTCAGACATTTTAAAAGCATAGTGGGCATGTTTCTGTAAATGCATGTCTTTTCAAATGTTGTTGCTCTTCTCTGCACTCTTTTTTGTAGTGTGGTGACCAAAACTGGATGCAGTATTCTAGGTGTGGTCTTACTAAGGTTTGATAGAATGGTATTAGTACATCATTTGATATTGATTGAATCCATGTGTTAATTTGACTTAGAATTACATTGGCTTTTTTGGCTGTTAGAGAATTTCTCTCCCACCCCACTCTCCAAAAAATAGTCCTCCAAATACGTATGTTAAGATATATTCTTTGGAATGAGTCTTTGCTGCATAAAATAATTATAATGCTTGGGAAATGAGGGAGAATGCTTCTCTCCCTCTCCCTCTCCCTCCCTCCCTCTCTCTCTTTCTCTCTTCATTTTCTCTAATCTGCTGTTCAAGCTAAACAGGAACTCTGCTCACTTGGCAATGATGAAATATTTGCCACAGTCTTCTTTCTGCTTTAAATACTCATTTTACAACTAGGAAGCCCACATGCTCAGGAACTGTTCACAAAATATCTACCAAGAATGGATCCTATAGGAACTGGGGATGAAACTTTCCTAGTTTTTTAATGGGCTATCTAGCGTCTAATCTAATCCTTTTAATCTTTTTAAGAGAAGATTTGAGACAATATTAGCAAACTCAATCAGAATAGGAACCTAGAAGAGGATGCAAATAATTAGAAAAGAGGACTATTAATGAATTTCCCAATTACTTTGGACTAGGGCTATGCTGATCAGAAAAAAAAAATCTCGTCAGTTTGACAGCCTCCATTAGTAAAATAGTATTCCTACTACAGCACGGTTTATACATATAGTACAGAGTCTTGGTTTACATTCTACTCAAACGTACACTGTTGTTAAATTGCCCAAATTTTATGTTTTGGAGAAAATTGCCTTGCTTTCATTCTTTAACACATTTCTCCAATTCACACTTCTTTAAAATATTTCCCTAATATATGCTGCATGTTGTTTTAATAAAAAGCAAGAATTGTTCAATGTTTTCAGCTGTGTGTGCCTTCACTGAATATCTTCTAGTTTTAGCTATTTTCCCTCCCCCCAACTTTTGCTTCAAAGTATTAATCTTAGCCAGTGATCCCAGAAGCCATTCCACTATGACCTCTGGTGCCAAAATTGGCTTCACACAGAATCTGTGGAGGTGTTTTGTAGTCACTGATAGGAATAAATGGGAAACATGGATATTCCTAATCCAAAGGAAGTCTGAATTAATCTGAATTGCAAGTCTAAATAAATATACTGTATTTAGTACTTTATTCTCTCTTCTCAGTTTCCTTCACTTATTCTAAAGAAAGAGGGGAAATGCATGAAAGGATCAGAGCAGGTTTTGAAAGCTACAACAAAATAGAAATAAGGAAGAGAGAAGAGGGAAAGGCAAGGGTGTGTGATGCAAGTAGTCCCCAGAGACCAATAAATTATGACCACAACTATAGACAATGTCATTTAAGTGCTCTTTAGTTTCTGATGATAAAGTACTAGCTTATCACTGTGCTGACAACTGCAAGCCTCTGTGGCCTCAACTTACAGCCTGTTCATTTGTTATTTAGCCATCCAAGCTGCACTGAATTTAGTGCAACTCAAGTGGGTCATGAGCATGAATAGGTAAAAAAAGTCCCTGGGCTTCAATTGGCAAGTTGAGGCATGCTGCAGAGTAATCTATAAACTCATAGTTTGGTTCTGCTGATTGTATGATGGTATAATTTGCCAACCACCAAGAGAAACCTAACAGGGAAATAGATGTCACCCTCATGTTTCTCTCTCTCTTTCTCTCCTTCTCTGTTTCTGTATTTTCTTGGCAAATAGCCAAGAAGTTAGGCATTTGTTGTGTAGATAGATAGATTAATGGATGGATGGATGGATGGATGGATGGATGGATGGATAGATGGATTTATTCCCATCGATGCAAAGCAGAAAGGTTTGATTATGCTCCTAGATTTCTTAATAGAAAGCAACTTTGGCTTTATTTCTATCCTTAGACATCTTCTGGGTTTTGTACTGAAAATCAAAACTCATGGTCTTATAACAAATTAAATCATATGTCCATCTACAGAAGGTGGCCACACATACATGACGTGGTTCATCTAGACCTTGTTGGTATTTGAGTGGGAGCAGTGGTTGGATTCAATTTTTGTTACTACCGGTTCTGTGGGTGTGGCTTGATGGGTGTGGCAGGGGAAGGATACTGTAGAATCTCCAGTTAGAGCAGATATTTGCAGGTTCTCCAAACTACTAAAAATTTCCGCTACCGGTTCTCCAGAACTGGTCAGAACCTGCTGAATACCCCCTCTGGGTGGGAGGATTCCAGAACACCCTACAGTTGTAGACTAGACCAGAAATCAAGCAAACAAAAAATCCTGGCAGAAGGCAATGGCTGCTGGGGAAATTATGGATATGTCTCCAGAGTCTTAAGACATCAGCTTGACTTGAAAGAATTTTTACTTTTCATCCTAATACTGTACACCTTGATTTTCTACAACATTTCAGGCAGAGGCCTTTCTAATCATTTAATATGTTCTGAAAATGTCAAACACTAAAGCTGAAAACTTCTGCTAGTAAAATAGGTGTCTCTTGCTAAGCTATAGTTGCCTGCTCTGTACCTGATTTTCCTCTTATTTCTGTGTATTGTCTTGGAAGTTACACTTCTAATCATTACCTTTTTCATATTTTTTCCCATGGAAATCAATGGCCTGTAAATGACAAAATGTAAAGTACTGTATTGCAATTATTTGGGGAATAATTTTAATTGATTTTTTTCTGCCTTGAATGAAAAGGGTCAACTAGAACCATATCTTTATTGACTTCCAGGAAACAGTAGCTGTTGCAATTGACTGTTCCTAAGCATGTTGAAATTGTATTCAAAATTATGATGCAGTCAGATCTTTCCAGTTCTCATATTTTTTGAAATCTGGGATTTCGTCTTACCTTGAATCTTCCTGGTCCATTGATGGGTGTTGTTTACATCCTTTTCAACCTTGCATACAAATAAATCTTTCAAGTTAGGCTGGATTTCTCCTACTGCTATTTGAAACATGGTGAATGCTATATAGTGCATTATGTCATTGGAGCCTTTCCCATATTTAAATTTGGACAATTCATTATCATCTTCAAAGCTGGCCTGGTTTGAATTTATATAGCAGCCCCGTATGATCATTTATATAGTAGCTAAGTATGACGATAGTCTACTGAAAAATAAAATTTATCTTCAACTTGGTTATCAACTGCCGTTACCTCTCTCCATCTGGCTTTGTGGATTGGTTTGAAAAGTGTATTAGGGACACCCATTTTATTCTTCAGAAATCAGCATAAAAACCCTGGCCTGAAGCTATTAAGCAGATGCTTGTTGCTGAATAATTGAAGCAAAAGCTTTCTTATCTGGATCAACTGATTTTTTTTTCACTCATTCTATTCTGTATTCTATTTTCTATTAGATGTTTTAATAGAATTCTTCTGGTGTATGCCTTCTTCTATTGCAGGTACGTCTTGATTGCAGGCATATTTCTTTAATATTAAGCAAATATGGAACTTTCTCTCCTCTCTTTCTCTCTTTGCAATTAGAAAAGACTGTTCATTTTAAGCAACTCACTGTGAACAGCATGCCTCACCAATTCTGATATTTGGGTTAGACTTCATATTCTTCCAAATCTTGGCTTTAATTTAAATATATATCATGTCTCTAGGTAAATGGCAGCTGAAATTACCTAGCAAGATTTGGGCTGCTACATGATGCTACCCACATGGGGATGCTGTTGAAGGGTGTCCAGAAAGTTCAGCTGGAACAGAACATGGCAGCTACCAGTCTCTGAGGGCACAATTAAATGTTTCTTGAAAACTCAGACACCCACATGGCCATTTTTAAGAGAATGGGGGGGTGGTGGAAAATACTTGGAAAGAAGAGTTTAGTCTGGTGAGAAATGATAGGGAAGCAGGATTTAACCATTTCCTCATTCAAAATCCCTGGACTTCTTCCTTTCACTCCACAAAATGTTAAATGTTGTGGCTGAGGGCAATTTGAGCGAAAATAAGAAATAGAAGATTAAGCAGTTTGATTTCCTTTTCTTTCCTTCCCTGTAGGGGAACATAGCTTGAAAGATGATTGGAATACAGACATTTATGGGCAAGAAATGAGATTAAACACCTCTTTCCCACTCACCTCCTAGCTTCTCTGCCAGCTTTCCAGAGTATAAATATTTTTCTCTCTATTCCAAGCTTTTGGAAGTTTATGTTTGATTTATTATTTTATGACTTTATTTCCTGATGTATCATTCTCAGAATGATATATCCTGTTTTCCTGAAAATGCAATCTACCCTGAAAGTAAGTCCTCACTTGATTTTTACACATGCACCTAAAATAACACCCCCCCCCCAAAATAAGCCCTAATTAAGATCTCGCCTACTCCAAAGTGGACAAATTAAAATTAAGATAGGGTGGGGATGGAGGTGGAGGTGGAGCTTCCCTACTACTCACCTTTGGACAGTTGTAGCCAGGCCTCACACACTCCCAATACCTGCCTTGCCAGCTCATTTCTTCTGCAGGTGGCAAGGCTGGCAAGGCTTTTCTGAAGGCCTCTATAGCTGATAACAAAGCTCCAGATCAATCTGGAGTCTTTTATCGGCTGCAGAGCCTTTAGGAAAGCCTTGCCAGCCACAGAATAAGTTCCTGAAGGCCTCTGACAGTGAAAAGGAGGCTGGGGACAACACGCGCAAGTGAGGTTAGTTCGTGGATGACATCCCCTGAAAATAAGACCTGGTGTTTTTTTTGATGTCTAAAAAATATAAGACAAGGTCTTATTTTGGGGAAACATGGTACTTAGCTTTCCTTCTTCCAATTATACTCTCATGAGACCAGTCCTATTCAGGAATCCTGGGATGACATAACCCTAATCCTATGGATACTCAGAAGCTTTCTTGGTTGAAACTAAACTTCGACCTAGATCAGCCTACTTCTAGTCCAACACTTTGACCACTACAACTCATTTAATCTGTGTACCACACTTACGCATTGTTTTTACAGGGTTAGCAGCTCTTCACCAATAGATAATATTTATGGAAATGTAATTGACCAAGCTCAATGGATTTTAAAGCAAACACACAAACATTTGGAGAAAAATTCAGAAAATGTAATGACTTGGTTCATATTTTGTTCCCTGAGCCACTTTCTCATGCCAATTTTCTAGAGTTAAGTTTTCCCAAATAACAGGCTTGTGTTGCCTTCTTTATGAATTTATTTCAGCGTTAATAGTTATTATATATTTATTCTTCCATCCAAACACAGTAAAGGTGTGTGTTCCATAACTGACTGCTTGTTACATCAAATGAGGACAATTATAGTCTACACATAGTCTAAAGGCTCTGTCACACTGCCCAACGGATGCAAAACGGACACAACGGACGAGAAAAATGTTCCATCCATTGTTATCCGCTCTCAGAAGGGGGAAAAATTTCATAACTGGAGCGGATAACACGGACACAGGGAGGATGAAAGCGGATGCGGAATGGATTGTTCAGCGGATGGAACCGGGATGGTAGCAGTGGTTATATTCGTTAGCTTCCGGGGACCTCAGCAAAGCGGAAATGCGGAACGGATACAGCGATGCAGAGCGGATGAAGCGGATGCACAGTGGATACAACAGGCGTGATATGCTGAATCGGTTGGATTAGCGCATGCGGTGGAGGTATTGCTTATCCCATTATACGGAGCAGTCGAGAGCAGGTTCACTCATTCAGAGAAAACCTCCAACAAACGACCCGCCTACACTCTGCATGTCTGCCTGCAAGTCCTTGCTGCCAGCCTTGCTGCCAGCCTTGCTACCAAAGCCTTTTCTGCCAGCCTCCTGCAGCCCTTGCTGTCTGCTTTTCCTGGCCAGCCTTGCTGCCAGCCAGTCTGCCTGCGCACCTTGCTGTCCTGCTGCTGCCAGCCTTGGTGCCAGCCTGCCAGCCTTGGTGCCAGCCTTCCTGCAAGCCTTGGTGCCTGCCTGCCAGCATGCCTGCCAGCCTGCTCCAGCCTTGGTGCCTGCCAGCCTTGGTGCCTGCCTGCCTGCCAGCCTTTCCGCCTGCCTCCTGCCAGCCTTCTTGCCAGCCTTGGTGCCTGCCAGCCTCCCTGCCAGCCAGCAAACCCACAACCATGCGGAAGCACAGCAAGCCTCAGCCATCTGCTGCCAGCACTTGCAAGAGGGACAGGGCTACCATCCCTCCCCTGGCCCTCATTCTGGTTCTGCTGGGGTTTCTGCAGCACGGGCCTCGCTCTTCTGGGCTGGGCTTCTTGCTTGCTTCTGCTTTTGGAGGAGCTGATGACAAGCATCCAGCAAGCCACCTCCACAGCACTGGACCTTCATCCGAGACTGAGTGACCAAGAGGAGTGCCAGAGACTCATTTTTGTTTATAGCTTCTTGTTAGTAAGTCTATTTTTGATTCATACACTTGTTCGTTTCGTTTTTTTTAATAAAATCTTGTGGATGAAACTTTTAGAAATGGTTTAAGCCTTTGCATGCTTGTGGGATGGGTTAAGAGAGCTGTGGGATGGGCAGGGATACTTGGAATGGGTAATAGCTGTGGGATAGATAAACCTCCAGTGCAAGCAAGTGGGACTGTATGGTCCACCCTCCCAGCATGCCACACCTTTGGCCTCTTATTATCAGTAACAATGTAAGCATTGATCCACACTTGAACATAAACACAACTCTTATTTAAATGCCCTGTTCATTGGGACCACCCCACATACATGGCCCAATCTCATCAGTGTGATGAGACAGGCTGAAGGAAGCATCCATTAATCATCTATCATCCTGTCTTGCCACTCCACTGCTCCCAGCTGGGGAGTTGCACCAGTGTCTCAGGAGGTTGCACTTCTTCCTTAATGTGAGGCTCTGTTGGGGCCTTGCACATCCTCAGTGTCTATCAGTTTCGCCCTTCCTCCATTCCCCAGGCTCCATGTCCCCTTGCCTTGTTGGAGGTCCACGAGCCTGTTCTACAAAGATGTTGGTGCGGGGGCGCATGCGATTGTGCAGATGCAGCAAAGCTTCCATGATCCTCCTCACAGTCTCTGGGCATGTTGCATGGTGGTGAGAAGACCTGGAACCTGTTGGCCAGGATGCCAAAGGCGTCTCCACCACCCGCCTTGCCCTGGACAGCCTGTAGTGAAGATCCTCTCTTCACGGGTGAGGTATTTGGAGGTGTAGGGCTTCATGAGGTAGATTGTGAGGGAGAAGGCGTCATCCCCACGATGAAGTAGGGCACATCTTGTGTGTGTGTTTTGCAGGGTTCTGGATCTGGGAAGCCCACGTAAGGTTTGTTCAGCTCCTCCTTGAGGTGACTGGCGTTTATACCTGGGCATCTGAAGATGAGCCGTTGCCTGAAGCATCGATGTACATGAACTTGTAGTCACAATCGACCATGGCGAAGAGGATGATGCTGAAAGAGCCCTTGTAATTGAAATAAGTGGACCCGACTTGGCTGAAGCCTTGCAGGCCACATGCTTGCCATCTATGGCTCCAACGGTGTGGGGAAGTTCCACTTCTGATACTACTGCTCTGCAACTTTCTTCCATCCTCTTCACTGGAGGGCACTGGAGGAGCTCCTCCTTCTATTCTTCGATGATGGCCTGCACCACTTCTCTGACCACAATGCTGATGGTGTTGGGTGCACCCTCCAGCCGTACTGCATGTTCCTTTAGGTGTTCCCTGAGGCCAAGTGGCGCAGAGTGAGTGCCACCTTGAGCCCAGGTTCCAGACTGGGCCGAAGTTGGTGTTTGCCTTGGTCAACCTGGTGTCAGGCGCTGCACAAGTTCGTCAAACATGGCTGGAGGCATCCTCATGAAGTTCTGGAATGCCTGAGTGTCTTCGTTCCTGAGCTCCACCATCAGCTTGTTGTACAGTCCGTCCTCTGCTCTTCTGGCGAACCATCTTCGTACCCAGACGCTTCTTGGCCGCCCCTTTTCTTCCCGTAGTAGAGTACAGAGCCTGTAGATGGCTTCGCACTGTTTGCAGAAGGATGGTGGCTGGCCAAAAGGACTGTGTTACGATCCACGGTGGACATGACTGGATGCTGTGGAAGAGGAAGAGTCAGATGAAGCTGCAGAGGTCTGCAGCAGGGCTGCTGGTCTGAAAGTGAGATCACAATGTGTTGCTCCCCTTTTTATAGGCAGTATAGGTGTCCCTTTGCATCCTCTAGGCACCTCTAGACATCCTTAATATCCGAGATAGGTCCCTCTGTGGATGTTTTTTCCGTTTTACATGCTTTGTTTCCATGCTGCATCTGCTAGGCATCCGTTCTGCATCCGTTCCGCGTCCGTTCTGCTTCCTCCCTGCGTCCGAGCGGATGCGAGTTGCGCAGATGCGAGTTGCGTGGATGCGATTGCGCGGATGCGAAGCGGATGCCTAGCGGATATAGCGATGCGTGCGATGCAGAACAGATACGGTAGCGGATGCAGAACGGACAAATTGGATACATTTTCCGCGCAAAAGTTTGAGCAGCTCAAAACTTTCTGAGTGGATGAAACGTCAATAAACGGATGCTGGACGGATAGAGAGGAAGCAAAATGGAGGGCAGTGAGTACATCGCATTAACCAACGGATGGAAAGCTTTTTTGTCCGTTTTACATCCTCTTTGCATCCGTTGGTGCAGTATGACATGGGCTTAAGAAACATCCAGGAAGTAATCCTAACTTTTCCACCATTCAAGTCCTCTGTGTGCCCTGCCTTGCAGGTTATCATTGATTCACCTTTGCTAATGGCAGTGTAAAGCAGTTATTGGAGGGAGGAATGAAGCATGTTCCAACTCAATTCCAAAATCTGGTGGTGGTGGATATGTAAAATAATGGCTAATATCTCCCACTTACAATGCAGCACCAGATGTGGATATTGGAACTAAAAGCATTGCTCATTTTAATGTTAAATTGTTGTTTATATTCACCCTCTATAAATTTCAGACCCTTGTGTAACATAAAATCAAATCCATTGGTTAATTCATGTAGAACTAACAATAATATATTTGTCTGGAAGCAGGGAAGTCCTTTCATATCTCAAAAGCAGCTAGAGATCATCTAAAGGACTAGGGTGGGATTATAGCTCCATTTTGATGTTTATACTTCCATATAAAAGCTATCACCTTTACAAGATAAGATGGATAACTGAACTAAGCTCCTTTCAGTAAGTAAAGCAAAAGACTGCATCTTCTTCATCCGGAGTCAGTGTTTTTGATTAAAGTTGAAAGGGTGGGGAGAGAGATAAATAAGTTTTTATTGCTTTGTGTTAGATTAAATTTATGTTTTTGGAGTAATACAGAAGTAGCATCTTACAATTAAGTGTATATTTTAGTAACATTCAACATGTAACTTTTTCATTAATATTAATAGGAAAAGATGTAAACATGTGCTAGTCATTTCTGACTCTAGGGGGTGGTGCTCATCTCTGTTACAAAGGTGAAGAGCCAGTACTGTCTGAAGACATCTCCGTGGTCATGTGGCCAGCATGACTAAACTCTGAAGACGCATGGAACACTGTCACCTTCCCACCAAAATGGTCCCTATTTTTCTGCTTGCATTTTTATATGCTTTCGAACTGTTAGGTTGGCAAAAGCTGGGACTCATATCATTACGTGGTGCTAGGGATTTCAACGGCTGAACTGCTGACCTTTCTGATTGACAAGCTCAGCGTCTTTGTGTGTGTGAAAGAGAGAGAAACTGACAAAGAGAAAGACAGGCAGTGCGGTATCTGCTATCCCGCATTAGATGGGCACCTCATGATAGGGAGCGAAAGGAGAAAGAAACGACAGGAGNAATTCAATCAGGATATTCCTGCTTTACAAAGCTGCATGCTAAACAAACTAATTACAATGTAAGTAAGCTATTTCTACAGATGTTTAACTCCTTGTCCCTGTACGTGTCCTGCAAAAGGTCACTGAGGAGACAGAAGCTCAATGATTATACGTGAGTGATACAATGTATCAAATGCCTGAACAATATATAGTTGCAATGATACAAAGTTGCAAACATATGAATGCCACATAGTTACTACAAGGCAGGCCAGCCACTTAGATTATTAATAATTAGTGCAGATATTTGCTCAGTCTTGCTCTTCTACTATATAAGAATAAAGTATTTTTGAAGGCATTCTGTCATTCTATCTTTACTTCATCTTCCCCCTTTCTCATGTTAGCCTTCCATATGTTACATTGGTATTATTTCTGAGTTACATATTTATGGAGTTACATATCTACTATTATTTCTGAGTTATATATCTATGGAGTTACATATCTACTATTATTTCTGAGTTACATATCTACTGTATAATAGAAGTAAAGGAAGGATAAAGAATAACTTGGACTATGCAAATGCAAGCTGATGCTATAAGGAGAGGTTGGGAATCAAATTCTTACCATAGTTTCTTACCATCCCTGATATAGTTATCTTTTATTCTATTTCATTATGTTGCACTGGAGGGTTGCCTTTTAAAATTGCCCAACAACGATAATTAGTTTTTGTTTTTTTTTAAAGGTGTTTCTAGAGTCAATTGCTAAGAAGAAATTTTTCAAAGTTTGTCTTCCACATTCTCAAACATGGGGTCCTTGGTGCTCTCTGAGCTTCATTGTTTTGTTTCAGAGGCTTCATTGCCAGAATAGGTAACATCAGCAATGCTAAAATCCATCTGAAGTAAAAATTAACTCCCTTGCTTCCTCTTCCTCCTTCTTTTTTGCTCCAAGTTTGCTATGAGCCAGTTCTCATGAAAATCCTTATAGAATGACAGGAAGTTATAACAAGGCATTTTAACCCTGAAATCATATTAAATGACTTTGGAGGAGTCAACCAGAATCTATATAGGATATATTTATGAAGTTTGGAAAAATCTATGATTTTGTTGTTGTTTTGTTTTGCATTTTAGAATCTTAGCAAAAAATTTTCAACTTATTTTCTCTTGTCCTGGTCTCACAGTGGCTCAGAATTTAAAAGAACCATTGGGCAAACTGTTCTGCTCTCCTTATATGGTGAAATGCTATCAACATCTATTTCAGCATCTGAAAACTATGCAAATATTTCACAACATCTGAGACAATGTTTCTTAAACTTGGAAGCCTGAAGTCCACATATCTTCAAATTGCCAAGGATGAGAAGCACTGATCTGAGATGATGTATGTTTCAGGCACAGTTACCCGAACATCTCTATCAAATATATAATGCCCAGAATATGTTTATTATTGAACAACTCACAATTCAATACAATTCACCAAATATTGATTGCGTATGTCAGTGAACTGCAACTTTCTTTTTAAAAAAAACAGTTCCTTGGAAAAGGCTGAGAATTGTGCTTCCATGGATTCAAAAAATTATATTTAATCTAAGGGGGTAATGACTTTACAGAACAGCTCTTTCATTAAATATAAAATGTGCAATGCTGATGGGCCCCAAATGAACAATCTTTTTGACGATGGTTTAGTCTAGATCTTATTTTTTAAAGAAAATTTTAATGTGCACCTAGTCCAAATGTAATAGGGAGATAAATTAAACAGGAAAAGAATGACTTATTTTCAAGCAAATTCAGACTTGCCTTTGTGTCAAGCTTTCTCTTGCTTATAAAATATTGAAAAGGAGCAAACAGTTAAAATAGTCCCCCAGGTTCTAGCATTGCTGAATAGTGGGAGGGGGTGGAAGAAATTTTACACCATAGAGATAATTGGCATATTAAACTAATCTTTTATTAATGGAACAGAAATTTTAAAATACATCTTGTCTCAGCCAAAGTCAGCATGGAAGTGTTTATGTCATTACAATCTGGTTTGCCTTTGTAATAATTCTCCGCAGGATCCACCTTTTCATGACAAAATTGAGAATTTATTCACTTGTATTTATACTGCATATCACACTGATTTTAGAGAAAGGAAATTGGGTCCTTGACTTTAAAAAGGTCTAAATCATCCTATTGCATGGATGATCGGTGCTGTTAAAGCAACTAGGCATGTACAGTTAATCCAGAAATATGCACAGCAGGCAACTCATCTGTTGAGCAGCCAGCCATGTACAGATAATGGGTAGCCTGCCAGGCATATCTCTGGATTGAAAGTCCCCAAACATTTTGTAGATGACATCTACCAAGACTTCAAGAGACAATGAGCCATGTTTTAGAACAACTTACTGAAGATGCAGACTGTCCTGAGGGGTAAGTGGTACCAATTTGTTTATTACCTTGGATATTACCCAGAGTGACCAGAAAATTTACATGCTCGCTGGTTAAAAGGAGGTATGGCAGGAAAGCTTGCAGAAAGCCTTACTCTAAGCTATGAACCAAAGGTCAAATGCAACAAAAATTTTCATTGTTTTGGGGTCAAAAGGATTCTCTAGGGCAGTCACTTTCAATACTTCACCACCAAATGCACCCTTTACAGGGTGGATAAGGTGAAATAAGATTAAATTAGGTTAGCTAAGAGAAGGACATTATAAAAAATTATATTAGGGTATGGATGACCAATCCTTTTTAGAGACTTTCCGGTTAGTATCTATACTAAAGACTCTGTTAAAAATTAGAGTGAGGCAAAGAGGAAAAATATATCAATATATCTGTATTATATACAAATATATTGCATACACATTGCACCTCCAGCAATGGTTCATGCATACTTCAAGAAGTCATTTAAAATAAATGATAGAAGTGCCATTTTTAAGCTCTGTCATTAGAAATCTAAAGATTCATTTTTATGTCACATTCAGGAGAATCTGAATTAATGAGAAGAGAAGATCGTGATGATTTGAAAATATCACAATTTAATCATTTCCAAGTGAAACAACTGTGTAATACGTATTGCTATCTATCCTCTAATAATATACCTCTGTTTTTGGAGGTTTCTTCTATAACATTTCTGAAAATTACTATCCTTTTTTTGGCTTTTGGAGTCAATTATACATTCCCTGTGTATTTTTTATATCTTTATACTTTATGCCATTATAGATTCTACTAGAATAGTTCCTTTCCAGACTGCTTGGATTTCTCCAATGTTCTGATCGGATTAAAAAAACAACAAATCAACCTGTAGACACCAAACAGCAACTGCCAGAAATTTTATTTTTTCCTTATCATTTGTTCAAAGGAATATATATAATTCATTCTTATTGCTTTTGTTTTCTGGTGTTTTGCATTTTCTTTAATCAGAGTTGGTATGAAATCTATAGCCTTTCAAACAGGGGTGGGATTCAAATTTTTTAACAACTGGTTCTGTGGGCATGGCTTAGTTGGTGGGTGTGGTTTGGTGATCATGTGACTGGGTGGACGTGGGTTGGTGGTCATGTTATTGGCTGGGCATGGCCAACTCAATATCACTCACATCGAGGCATGCATCTCCTCGCTTGGCCTCTCATGGCTGTGGAAAGTGTGAAAAATAGTCATAAGTCACTTTTTTCAGTGCCACTGTAACTTTGAATGGTCACTCCACACAAGCAAGGTACCAGCAAAGGAGGGGAAAAAAACTCCAGAGAAGTTGCGGAGACAACAAGTCTAGTCCTGCCAGAATGTAATAAGGGTTAACAGAGGGACAGTTTCTGTAAGCAAAACCAGAATGTTTCCTTCCTGCCTTCCTTACAGGATTAGGCTAGGAATTTCTTCTAACAACCGGTTCTCTGAACTGCTTAGAATGTTAACAGCTGGTTCTAGCGAATAGGTGCGAACTGGTAGAATCCCACACCTGCTTTCCAACTTCTTTTCTTTTGTTTTTTTTCCCAAGTTGAAGCCCTTATATTTGTACCTGCATATTGTATTACATACTTTCCACTGTGCCCTGTTCTCTCCCCCTTGTTGATCCTGGCAAGCTGCTAGGAACAGCCTTTTTATGGCACATTTGATTATATGTTTCAGGAGAAACAGCTTAGCATCATGTTGTGTAATTAGAAGTTTGTAATAAAGCAGCTTTGTTTTGTAATATTGTGTGTCCTGAATGTAAAAATTTGTGCATTCCAGAGGTGGGAACAAGGTTATTACATGTTTAACTTGTTGAAAGATTAACATGGACATTTTGAAGCATCTCCTCTGTAATTTTCTTTTTCTTGTCCAAGTGTCTATTGTCAGTTTTGGAAGCCATATTTTACTTAGAAGCTTCCATGCTGCCACATTTAATGCCTAGGAATTTGAGAGGGGGGATTTCATAGAGAGGTGGAAGTTTAGACATAACAATATTCTTCTCATAAAGTAAAGGACAAGTAACCCTGCACCTGGAAAGGAGTGGTTGGAGGAATGTGTCCAGTTGGGATGATGGGTGATTGGACCATGTGATGGACTAGTAGGTGCAGGGGGATAAATTTTGATTTTCAATTACAAAGGGAAAACCTGGAACTCTCAGATTGGGTTTTCCCAGATGTTCCAATATGACTTCTTTAATAAATTCTTATTTGGATGAACTTTGTTTCTGAATGCTGAATGGGAATTTTATTGGAATACTGACATCTATTGTGGATGGTCTAAATTCACCCAGTAAATTTAACTGGTCTTTGAATAGAGATCTCTAAAACTGTAATCTCTACTTTATCAGTACATCACACTGTTTTCTGTTTTCAGGGAAGGATGGTAGCTAAGTGACAGAATTAATATTTGGTATACATTTAGTTGTGAGCATCAACAGGTTGTTCTCAGAACATTCCTGCACTGCAGCTCTGTGTAGAAATATTGGCCTAGATAACTACTGAATTGACCCAGAATATTAAAGCTTTCTATGTTCCTCCTTATGTATATTAAGCATTTGGAGTTTTGGAGGCAACTCTGGGGTCAGTAATACAATTGCCAGCATTTTAATATTTAGGTTGCAGCACTGATCTGAGATTATGAGAATTACCATCATCTCAGTCAGAGGAAGGCAATTGGGTACCCTACAGATGTTTGGATTACAACCCCTGCAATCACTTGCTATAAGGGATTTTCAATTAATTCAATATGATCCTTGGCCTAATTTTAAATAGCTTGTGTAAGAGAACAGTTGACATCACAAATAAAAGCTATCTCTCTATGACATACAGATTTGCATTGAAATTAATGAGAATCCTTATCCACTAATAGCTCTGGTTCCACCAAGAGCTTGCTTCAGCCTCATCCAGCACCCAGAAAAATATTGCTCAGCCTTGTCATCTTGCTTAAGTTTATGGTTGTTAAAATTCACAATCTAAGTAACATACTAATTTCTTCTAGACCTATCCAAATGGCCAATGTCATTTGGAGTTCATTCAACGTACTTCAGTTTATTTCTTCAGATTATTGCCACAACAGCAATGGCAACAGCACATAGACTTATATGCCACTTTATAGTGCATATAGGGTCCTCATTTTACCCACCTTGGAAGGATGGAAGGCTGAGTCAGCCTTGAGCCTGGTGGGATTCGATCTGCCAATTTGCAGTAGGAGTAGCTTGCAGTATTGCACTCTAACCACTGCACCACCGAGGCTCATATAAGTGATCAATCCTATGATATAAGTGCTATTGGTGGAGAATGATTGAGTCAGAGAGATCGAATGAGCTTTGTGTAATACATTAACAATTATACCTGTAACCCTTGACAGTAATTTAGACATTGATATTTTATGCCTTTAAGTCATTCTTAACTCCTGGAAAATACTTGGATAAATCCATTTTGGCTTGTAATTGCCTTTTTCTAAGTGCTAAGAGAAAGTGACTGGCCCAGCTTCCTTCATGCCTTAAATCAAGGGTGTCAAACTTGGCCCACAGGGTGCTTAGATCTGATGCATGGGGCTGCCCTGGAAATAGTGAAGGACTGGCCCACAGTGCCTCTGCTGGTGAAAATGGAGCTCAGGAGGACAGTGCACAGCACTCCCGAGTTCCATTTTCAACTGCAACAGCCTCCTGCAACCCTCTGCCAGTGAAAATGGAGCTTGGGAGGGCCATTCCTGAACTCCATTTTCACTGGCAGAGCACTTGAGCCACCACAAGTGCTCCTGACACAAGTGATGTCAAGCTGGCCATGCCCAACCTGGCCAAGCCCAACTGGCCACACACAACCCTGCCTCCCCCAGGTCAAACACAACTCTGATGCGGCCCTCAATGAAACTGAGTTTGACACCTCTGCCTTAAATGAAACTAGAATTTGGGGTCTACTGGTTAATTGCCTTGTACCTTCCTGACACACTAAACTGGTTCTATATATATAATACCTGACAATATATCAATTCTTCTGCAGATATACTCAGTTTTTCCACCTGCAGAATTTTCTTTTATTTTTATATATTATTAGAACACACTCAATAGCACATCTAAGCCATTTCTTCAGGCACAGGATGCCTTTTCCTACATTTGCCCCTTTGAGATCCATGCAGCTCTTTGGAGTTTAATCTACCCTAATCTTGCAGTTTTACACAAAACAGTTACTGCCTCTCCTTTAATAATAATGCAGGTTATTGAGGACCCTGAGGGATCCCACCATCTGACATCCACAGTTTCTTCTAAATATACACCTGTGCATCATGTTTTCTTGGGGCAATAGTAGAGCAATGGGAGCCTTATTTCCTTTGGCACAGCTTCACTTTTATCTTTTGCCTTTGAAACTTGCTTTAATTCCCACAGTTTTCAGAAACTTGTTTATTGCTCTTTATCCTGTTTTGTACGAGGGCTATCCACAAAATAGATTATGTTTTGCAATAGAAAGACACAAAGTGTAGGAAAATTTTTTTATTATATACACTTGAAAGTGACACTTAAATACTACTTTTCAGCATAAAAGTAGCTGAAAACTGAAGTAGCGTATTCACCGAACAAATTGAGGAACTTATCATAGCGGTGAACAAGCTTTCTAATTCCATTGTCATAAAATTCAGCTGCCTGAGATTTGCGCCAGTCAGTCACACCTGCCCGCAGTTCTGCGTTGTCGTCAAAGTGCTGTGTTCCAAGCCAGGTCTTCATCCTCGGAAACAAGTGGTAGTCGCTTGGTGCAAGATCGGGGGCTGTAGGGCGGATGAAGAAAAAATCTCCCACTTGAAAGCATTCAGGACTTCTCGAGTGTGATTTGCTGTGTGTGGTCAGGCATTGTCATGCAAAAAACAAAACTTTCCTCTACACTTGTCTGAATTGCTTTTCTTAGTTTTTGCAACGTTTCACAATACCTCACAGAGTTTATTGTTGCACCATGTTCCAGAAAATCGATAAGAAGCACACCTTGCCTATCCCAAAAATCAGTCGCCATAATCTTCCTTGGCAGAGAATGTTTGCAAACATTTGTTTGGTTTTGGGGGGGAATTTGTCTGCCCCCACTCCATTAGACTGCAATTTGGTCTCACTGTTCACATGTTTGACCAAGTCTCGTCTCCAGTTATGAATTCGATCAAGAAATGAATCTCCATCTTTGTCGTAAGAGTACAGAAATGTCAACCGATGTAGCTGTAACACTGACTTTTGTGGTTTTTTGTGCAGGATTTTTGGCACCCATCTTGCACAAAATTTGTGATAGCCTAGCTTTTGTGTACACAATTTCATGCAACAAACTGCATGAAATTTGTTGGAAAACTAAGCGGAAAGTTCCGTTACTGTGAAATGGCAGTTTTCACGAATCTTGTCATCGGACTTTCACACCAGTTCATCAGTCACAATGCCTGGCGGGTCCATTCCGCTGTTCATTCATGAATTTAGTTCGTCCATTTTTAAACTTAATGCACCATTGGCACACTCACCTTCAGTGATGATGTTGTGCCCCGTACACTTCACACAGTTGCCGAAAAAATTTCAATTGGTTTTATGGTTTTTTGACAACAAAAACCTTATCACTGATCAACCTCACAACTCGCGGGAATTTCAATTTACAGCACACATTTCAAACGTTTGCTATGAAATAACGGGCAACGATACGAACCTCCCACTAGCACGACTAGATGCAGACTAAGCGGTGGACACACAGAAGAAAGATGGCCACGCTAGCTCCACCCCTTCTTGGTATTGCCTTTGCATCTTTCGGCTGTCATAAGAAACGGGAGGGGGGAGGAGGGGATGAGTCTGGGAAGTGACCTGGAGGTGTTACATTTTTCTGTTGTGTAAATGAGGGGGGAGCATACATCAGAGTTAGGTTTCTATTTCTCGCTTAGCTTTCTTTTCTCTGCGCAACTGCAACCCGTTATCAAGTATGCCAAGGTCAACGGACAGAGGCCTCATCATCACCTGAAGATGCCCACATGATCAGATTCACCAATTTCTAATTGGAAGTTTCATCTGAACTATTTGGGGTGGGAACATTTACATCACTTTGTATATGTGATTTTTACGCGCCTATTTCTCAGAGATTCAGAATTCTTTGGTTGCTACCACTTCATTTTCAGTAAAAAATAACTTTTTCTAACTTAAAAGAGTCTGAGTATGTATTTCTTTCTTGGATTTTGAATGGAGCACCACCTGACAACCACTTAGTGAACTTTGGATGGAATGGACAATTTTTTTAGGTCCGATGGCTACATAAAGTCTCCCAAAGATCTGGGCCCTTTTTAATATTGGTTGTAAAAATAATCATCTAGAAAAATATAGGAATTAATTGTACATATCAACTCTTTAAATTAATCACATTTAAATCAAATTTAACTCCTCTTAACACCTCCTCTTTTACCTTATCTTTTTAGATTTCATAGCCATGGCATGCCAGTTTAAAAGCTAAGTGCATCCCTTAATTTAAAAAGAGGGTCACTTTTCTGGAAAAAACATAGGAATTTAATACTATATAAGTAATAATTAGCTATTAATTAGAGTAAAATGCCTTAAAATGAGGACTAATAAACAGTTTCTTTTCCAAGGCAATAATTGTCTTGAATCAAACAGTGCATTTGTGATTTAGTTCTATGTATATAGTGACATTTTTAAACTATCTAACTTACTATATGTTTTAGATAGGTTTAGACTAGGTTTNTCTGTAGTGTGATTGTGATGTGGTGTTTGGGGCACTGTGCTGGAGTAGCTTTCAAATTTCACTGTATTTGTGGAATGCAATGACAATAAAGGTATTCTATTCTATTCTATTCTATTCTATTCTAATAAATGAAAGAAATATCACAGGAAGTAAGCTATTTGTTGGTAAATTGTGGTGTCACTGTTTTGATTGCCTGAATTATAGTTGGTATATATCTTTCAGTCTTCTTTTTGTGAATGGATGCTGGGATAAAACATTTCTTTATGGATGCTGGGATAAAACATTTTCTTATCTGAAGCAATAAACTCAAAAGATATCTCTTTCATGGCAAAAACTTTGAAATAATTCAATTCTATCTTCTTTCTTTGATGCTCCACTCATTTTACTGCACTGCTACCTACATCAGTAAATGAGAATGAACTCTAAAAGTAATTTCAATGTAGTTGAACAGCAGATATAATTTTTCTGATTTGCATAGAAGACATGGACATTTTTAATCTGATTGAATAATCAAACTAGTTCTTTCCGTGCTTTCTTTTGTTAAAGAAAAATTGAGTTGCTTCCTAAAGGTCCACAGTCAGGTCATGCTCTACTGAAACTATTACAATGCTAACTAGCTTCTCCTAGGTAATTGTGGAGCATGGCCATACCTCAGCTTGGAAAAGCTGGGTTCTTCACTTGCAACATCTATAGGAGGGATTAGATTTATGCAACAAGCAACAAAAATATTTCAGAATTGTTTTTGGAACTGATCTTGTCAAAATATACCTTTAAAAAGTTTCAGTTCATAACTCAATCAGTAAAATAAAAAACATACATATCATGTGTCACAGTCTCTCTCCATCATGACTGGTATACCTCTTCCTGGATACGCTAAGAGATTTTGGAATATTATATACATTATCCTAATATGCTATTATATCTCATAAACTGCATGAAACATTCTTCAATTCATTGTATTGTAAAATTTAACACCTGGCTAGAAAATTTAACCTGAGGTCTCTAATGGAATTATTTTATACCTCATAATCAACATATCTTCTGTGATAAATCATGTTTCATTGTGAAGTTCTTCTGCTAACTTCTATGCTGACTTTAAAACAGAGTTCCCCAATCTTTTCAGCTTTGTGGCCCAGTATTGAGGGGAGAGGGGATGGATTCGCACATGCTCACCCAGTACTCACATGAGTGGTAATGTGCCCCTGTGCACACTTAACTATCACTTCCACAGTTTGGTTCCAAAAGGCTCAAGGCCCAGTAGTGAGCTGTGGCCTGGGGGTTGGGGACTCCTGCTTTAAAACATTTATAAATTCCTCATCTGACTGATAGGTTTGTAGCTATGAATTTTACTGGCCAGCTGTTCCTTTTTCCAGACCTATGAAGGTAAACATTTTTAGAGTTTTTTTGTTTATATACATTGCAGTGGTTGCCACCATCTTAGGCCACACAGATATTTTAACCGATGCATAGTTTCTGATTATTCAGTTTCCCTCTGCCATTGTTCTCCCATGAGAAGTTCCTATCAAACATTTATCTTTCACAGTGGCAATTACAGTATTACCCATCCATGAAGTGACATCACTTCATCAGCTTTAATATCTCTACCCAGCTTTCCCATTGTGTATCACTCAATGGTTTTAGTGTCAGAGATGATCTTCCCAAGTGTTGCTTCCACATTTGTCACTGATAAATACACACGCACATACTTTGAATTTCATTAAAAAAATTAGGAACCTCATTAGATGGTGCAATAACACTGTCTATCAAGCTAAATAAGTAATATTGCCAGAGGAAAAAAAAGTCTGTGGGTTTAATTCTGGGATGCATGTCTATGATCCTTTGTTCTTTACTTTTGTGTTAATATATTCCTGACCTCTTATGTCTTATTTCAACAATTGCAATTCCTGTATCTTTCAACTTTTTAAGAAACCCATTTATCATACAAGCTCCTGCAGTATCACTGATGTCACTAAATTCCAGAAAATACTTTTTGACAGCCACTATTGCAGGGACATTTTCACTATGTTCTATTGTTGATCCAAAATGCACCATTAAAGTTATTCATTCAATATGGCTGAGGTCAGATCTGCAGTTCAGAATATCAAACTAGTGTTTTGCTGACTTTATAACTGCCACAGCATTTACCAGTCTGCTGGTAACTGAATGATCTCAATTTCAATTGTTTTTCCAAGATAATGGCATGTGCATATTTATTGTGACGTTTGTATCAATATGCATTAAGTACATCATGGAATATAGTAATGTATAGCTTTAAGGAACTTTTGATTGCTTGGCAGATACAACAGACCTTGGCACGTACAACCAGCTAGGTTTTAGGTTGGAAGCATTCTAACAATGATAGTGAGATTTTTTAGAACATTTTGCCAATACTATTACTCTGATATAGTACAGTCTTTTCTTGATGCTGATTAACTATGATGGCCCTCAACCTTAGTTGTTTCTAAAAAGTCTTTCCACTTATAAAAGACTCTCTGGTAATTGCTTTCTTAAGGCATGTTACGTTTCTGAAAAGATTGTCCCAGTTGTTTGTTCATTACAGACAGCAATGTGGCTGAAACAATAGATCTGGAAGAGTTTGCAACAGCATTTTGGACTTTCGAGTAAGCCATTTCTCTACTTTGCCACACTCATTTTATATGAATTTTACACTAATAATTAGTTGAGGAAATGGCTAAGTTCATGCTGAGGCCCATGAAATACAGGGAATTTCCATGGGCTACTGAAGTAGATCCAGAGTCCTAGAAAATCTAGAGTTAAGGAACTCTAAAAAAAAATAGCATCTTGCACCTTCACCACAATGTTTGATAGATATCTCCAGTCAGATGGCAGTCGACATAGTCCTGGGGAAGAACTGAGATATTTTGGAATACTAATAAACTTTATGACATGGTTGGATTAAAGCTTTGAAGACATTTCGTTGCTGATGTTACCATGCAGAAAAAGAAAATCTGTAGAATTACCACTGGGAAATTGGAACACAAGAAGCATAAAAATGGGAAAGCTTAACACAGTGAAAGACGAAATGACTCGACTACACATTGACAACCTAGGCATAAGCAAATTGAAATGGACTGGAATTGGACATTTGCAGTCAGAAAAATCACACTGTTTATTATTTAGGACATAAACAAAGAAGGATTGTTTTGAAAGTCAAGAATGAAATAGCAAGGACAGTACCTGGAATGTGGATTATGGGGCAATTTTGCAAAGAAAGTAAATAAATATAAAGTAATGTGTAAAATTATTGAACATTCAAAGTTTGCAATTCATCCAATGCAGTGTGTCAAACTCAGTTTCATTGAGGGTCACATCAGGGTTGTGTTTGACCTCAGAGGGCCGGGGTGGGTGTGGCCAGAGTAGGCATAGCCAACTCAACATCACTCATGTTGGGGTGCCTGCAGCCCTCCCAAGCTCCATTTTCACTGGCAGAGGCACTGTGGGCCAGCTGTTTCCAGGGCAGCCTCGCAGGCCAGATCTAAGCATCCCATGAGTTTGACACCCCTGATCCAATGAGATATACAAGAATATAGAAAACTTCAAAATGAGTTTAAAATGACAAAAAGATAAAGGTGCTGGTTATAATTTGAATAATGAAATAAAAATTTATTTATTTCCCATAATTTGGATGCCCTGGAGATAGATTTGTTTACTTTTCATCGTTATAAACAATCCCCCTGTCTCAATACGAAGATATATCACAAACAGTAGTAGATATAGCTGTAGAGCAATTATCTGATGAAGAAGCCAAATGTGCTGATAGAAATCTTCAATAAGAAAAGTACTAAAGTTGTCATTGGAAAATATATCTTGTACAGATACTTCCCAGTCATATTTACTTACTTATTTCTCCACTTAACTTACACACTGTACTTTTATCCTTCTATTCAGACAATCATTGCCTCCCAAGTAGTTGACATGACTTAAGAAAAGAGAGAAAGAGAAGACCCTGGTTTCCAAATTGAAGAAGAAAAGATCCAAAAGTGATGGAGGAGGCAGAAAAATGAGATCAGTTTTTCAAGACCAGAGGAATGTGAAGAGCAACATACAGTGTGAGCAATGCCAACACTCCATTACTTAGATCAGTAGTGGTTAAACTTTTGGGGCTCCTGTGTCAAAAACTGTGCATGCACACGCGCTCCATGCCAGCACCCAGAAGGCAATGCATGTGCCCCCCGCGCCCCCTGCCCATGTACCCTTGAACCTCCCCCTGCTGCCCTCTTACCTCAGTGCGCAGCTCCCACCTGATTTTCAGCCTGTTTGAGGCCTTTTTTGGCCTCCCAGAGGCTCGAGGGAAGCCTCTGCAGCCTTTGGAGGCCAAAAAATGGGCCTGTTTTTGTCGCTTCCAGTATCTCTGAAAATACCTGAAGTGATTAAATGGGCCTGTTTTTCAGCCTCCAAAGGCTCAAGCTTTGGGAGGCCAAAAAAGGCCTCAAATGGGCCAAAAATCAGCTGGGAAGTGTGCGCATGCGCAGCGCAGATAAGTTTGGCTGGGGCTCACATGCCCACACTGTGTGCCACCTGTGGCAAGTGTGCCATAGATTCGCCATCACGAGCTTAGATATTATCCAACAACGCTTGATTCTTTAGATGATGGTTGGAACAACAATGTCTTGTCCTTCAGCCTTCCAATCCTATTATCACTAGCAGCTAACTACAGGAATATGTGAATCTATTTAAATCTGAATCTCATTCTTTTCATTTGAGCTCACTAATTATTATTCACTAATTAATTATTCTGTCCTCCCACCCACCTCTGGTGCAATCAAGTTTAAAATAAGCAAGCAAACAAAAAAGTTGTTCCGTAGTATCAAATTTGGGGCTATGTTTCCCCAATATGTACATGTTAATGGCTCTTTGCATTCACTTTATACAATCAAAGTACATTATGTGTTTTTGTATACAACTACAATGGGTTTTCCTCCTTACGTAAGTGTTTCATTTCCCCTTGTTTGCACATATGGGGAGTCTGACCCCAACTTCTACTTATCTAGTAAGAAAAACTGTTTTATTTTAAGCCTTGAGACAAAAATGGAGAAGAAATGGAGGAAAAAGAAACTGAATCCCAGAGGTAGGAAAAGGAGAGAATGAACATTGTTTTCTTGGGCTTCTGATTAATGTTTAGAACAAACAAACTGGAAAATTCAAGGAAAGCAAGGAATTTTTATTTGAGGATTCTGTTTCCTCTAAGGAATGAGTAAACACATTTAGCCAGGAAGTTGCATTAAAATTTGGATCTTTATTTGTGCTCAGATCTAGCCTTATGATCTCATGTGTTTATTTTCTCTTTGCAAGTAGAGAATTCTTTGTAATGTCAGCCTTTTTCTTTGTTCAAGCTGCTCCGATACATTTAATTTGCTCTTTCTAAAGTTCTTTAAGTTGAAATAAAGCCTTGTTTAGCAAGCACCCACAGTTATAAATGGTGATGATTTTATGACCCAATCCTCACATAACGTTTGTAGATATGTAAAGCAAATGAAAGCTGAAATAAGATCAAGGGCACATTAGTGGTTTTACTTAGAGAACACTTCATATGATGACTAAGTTGTTGGTTTCAATTACTGTCGCTAAAGGAGGACCACCTTATACTCTTGTATAATCTTGAGATAAGTGCATTGTAGCAGACCAGCACCATCTTGTGGTCCGCATGGATCATTGCACATATTATACTAAATTGCTTTCGGTCATTTTGATCAACAAATGTATACATTTGGATCATCTGTTAGGACTGGGGCTTAAGAAGCTTTGTTCTGCAGGATTTTCACTCCTGCCTTAGCTCTAATTTGTGTTGGTGGGGGAGGAGAGATTGGCCCCATGGACCATGGCTTGTAGGATCAGTCCTATCTCCCTTGCTTTTCAATATCTCTGGGAAGCCTTTAGGAGTCTTTTGACAGCTGGGATTTGATACTATCAAAATGCTGGTAACACACAATTGTACATTTTTTATCCTGGCTGTGATAAAGTTGATAATTTCAATAACCTACTTGCATGATGCCGAACCTATGGCACACGATCCATAGGTGGCACACAGAGCCCTCTCTGGGAGCACGCAAGCTGTTGCCCAGCTCAGCTCTGCTGCGCACATATGCTGGCCAGCACTGGCCAGCTAGTCTTCAGCCTTGCATGCGGGGGGCAGGTCAAATGCAGGAGGGGGGAACATGCACGCATTGCATTTTGGGAATGCATGCATGTATGCTTTGGGCACTAGGTGTTGAAAAAGTTAGCCATCACTGTCCTACTTGGTGCCTGGAAAATGTCGACATGGGTGAGAAATAACAGACTGAAGCATATCGGGGTACTGTGTCACTGCCAGAGTTATACTGAACAATAGATTTATGACTTGGAGGTCCTTCTTTATTTGTGGCTCCTACTGGATCTAAAGGACAAAGGCCGAGCATTGGACGATATACCAGTTATAGCACAAGGGTCTCCAAACTTGGCAAGTGTAAGACTTGTGCACTTCAACTCCCAGAATTCCCGAGCTAACATGACTGGAGGAGGAATTCTAGGAGTTGAAGTCCACAAGTCTTAAAGCTGTCAAGTCTGAAGACTCCTGAGTTACCTAGGACAAAAGGATCTGGCTAAAGTAATTAATGTCTTTATCGCTACCCTTTAAACTATTATGTGTATTCTCTTTTGGGGTGCAATTAAAGAACAAACTATGTGTGATCCAAAATGCAGTAGCTTGTATCTTTTCAGGTCCTTGAGATTGGGAACATATTACATCAGTTTGTGGATACTGCATTAGCTGTCAATTGTTTCTCTATAGAATTTAAGCCTTTTATGGACTGGCATATTGATTCTCACAGGACCCCGCCTTCCTTCTTTTCCCTAATACAATGTTCTTGTGTTGTTTTAATGGTTACATTAATTTTTATTGTGAATGTTTTGCTGTGCACCTTTTCTGTGTAATCTACCAAGCCTTTTTGATCAATGTGGCATAGAAGTATTATGTTTAATTGTAAATAAGCACTAAGTAAAGGTTTCATATATCCTTTATTTTTTCTTTTAAAATTTGATTTAGTCTGTAGAGATTCTCAGTCATCCAGGTCATGGCTGTCCCATGTACAAAGAAAGAAAGTCCAATGTAATAACCACTATCCTTCGTTATTTCGCTGTCTCTTTATCTGTTGTTTTGAATGCTTACTAAGGTTTCTGTACTGATAAATTATCTCCCTGCTCAGCCTTCAAAATGCCAAAAAATGAAGATAAAAAAATATCTAACACATGTATGCCAATCAATCAATGTACAGTGACAGTATTACTACCCCTTGTGTTAGACTAAACTTCAGCATCCCCAATGCAGTCCTGAAGTGCCAAGTGTTTGCAGCCTTCAAGGACTGCATATCTATAAGTAGGCTGTTTCAAAAAAAGGGGGGGGGGCACCATAATAGAGAAGGCTCACCTCAGGGTCCCTATGTGGGTGTCATTTCTTCAGTGAAAAGAGTCTCAGCAAACTCGTTCTTGATCTCACCAAGTGGCAGATTCAATCCAGAAAGGCAATCTCCTAGGTGTTCCAAGCCACAAAGTGTAACAAGCAGCACCTTAAACTGAACCCAGAATTTAATTGGCAGTCAGTCTAGTTCCCAAAGTAACAGTGTTGCATGGTGAAATTTTAGCTTGGTGTTAATTACATTGGTAGTTGTATGTTGTAGCAGCTGCAAGATTGCAAGGCAGGTTCATGTAGAACAAGTGGCACTCATTCAGCCATGAAGTTATGAGAGCATCAGGTTGTGACCACACAAAAAGCTTCTTGATCAAGAAATGGTCATAATTGATGAGAAACTGTAATTGTATAAAAGTTCTTTTGACCATAGCCTCAATATGCAGAGTTGCAGAATGAGAGCCAGCTACACATAAAGGAGCATAACCCTGTCCAGGATAATAGATGGGATATTTCTAGATTTGTTAGACCATCAAATACTCACCCATTGAATTTTGCTAAGATTCAGCCTGTTTTTCCCAAGGAAGCTCTCACAGTTTCCATCAGGTTAGCTCTTTTTTTCTCTTCTTGAATAACTACATGAAAAAAACTTGGTGAAGTCATCAGTCAGCATAGGATGAGGTATCACTAACATGCAAATGATACTCAGTTATGGATTGCCATCTTTCTACTTTCCTGATTGTGCCACCCTCTCTCTGTCTTCAGATTCTCATTGTTCATGCTTACTCTATTTCTTCTACTTCTACTAAGAGAAAAGTGGATTATCCTTAATTCTTACCCCAATCCTATCTCTGAATTATAATGCCTCCTTATATGGCACCAGCGTAACATTCTAATGATTTCAATTTACCTCCAGAGCATTTAAGCATTTCTATTCACAAGTGGGATCAGTTATTAATAAAAGTTATTATTTGTTCAAGCTCAGACATGCTTCTGGGCAATAATGCATAAGGTGCCATTTCTAAATTAGTAACATATAGAGAATTGAAGGTCATGACTGTGGAATCCTATTATTTCACTGCTCTAGGAAATAAGATCTAAAGAAAAGCATTGCTTCCCTTTGAATAGAAAATGTTGATATCAACAGTGGAAATAATATATTGTCTATCTATTATCCGCAAGAGTCATGGAACATGAATTGAAAGGAATTAATGTATGGATGCTATGTTTGTGGTTTCCAGTATATACCTAGCTGGCCATTCTGGATAGAGATGATACCCAGCTATACATCTCTACTACCTATGGGAGAGAAAAATAGTTAAATTTACAAAAAATAAGTTCTTTGTTTAAAAAATATGGGTTTCTTCAATTACAAGTGTATTTTTAGGGGGAAAATGCAATTATCAACTAATGATGAAGGATTCAGTTTTCAGGTGGGTAGTGTTAGGATACAAATATACTAGAACTCTTATAGCTTTGGAAAAAAAATGAGTTGAGAAATAGAATAAAAAAGATTCAAGCCTTTTTTCCATGCTAAATTGACTTTATGTGGAAACTCAACTTTGAAAATTGAGAGAAAAAAGAATATTGATGTGGAAAATTGGTTGGAAACAGAGATATTGATTTTGGACCAACTGACAATGATGAAGATTGATGTTTAACATACTCTGTGTTTAGAGATAAATATCATTTATCAGATATAACCCAATGACAACATTGTTTGGACATCTGAGGTACTACAACAACTTGTTAAATCTCTTTAAACAAAACCAAAAAAAAAATAATCCTCTAGTATTTGTTTCTATAGATATTTGTTATCAACAAATCAAGTTGATATGGAGATATTAAGAAATGAATAAAAGAAAGAATTGTGGATTCCTATATTGTCTGGAAAATAAGAGTGTGTCCTAACTTTTATAGGTGTCAAAGGACCTCAAATTACAATTTTTACAATAAAAAGTAATATTTATAATTTATTGTGCTTCATTATGTTTGTGTAGAAAAGGATTGCCTAAAACAGAATTAAGTTGGAGATGTAATAAGCTTCATGCTTCTTTACAACACATTTCTATACTCAAGTTTTAGGAGAAAGTAGTAGATTGTATAACTATGATTGTGCAAGAAAAGCTAGAATTCTCACAGGATATTATTCACTTAAACCTTTTATGTCAAAGCTGACAACTGGGCAACAAAAATACATTCTCTGTGCCCTTCCTAGGGACAAAATACAGATATAGCAGCATTGAAAAGTTCTTTAGGATGTGAATAATTTAGAGAGTGTTGTGATCAATGTTCAAGATATTATTATATATAAATAAATTTTATTAGAAATATAACTCTGCCAAACATCATGAATCTCTGATCTTCAAATTTAATCTTCAAATAAAGAAAGTATGCCACATGTAAAATACACTGGTTTAGTGACATCCAGTATTCATAAATTCAATAAGTAATAATCTATAAGATATAAATACATTAATATAACATATGTTACTTGCTTTATAAACAGCAAACGAATTGTTCAACTTGCTTGATAAGGACTTATTAAAGGGAGTTTAACTCCGTTACTAGGTCATTGGGTTAATATTCTAATGAAGTGTTAAGCACGCTCCCCCTCCAAAAGTTTAGACATATTCTTTGTCAATATCTCTTTATAATACTACGAGAGACTCCTCCATATGTTGGAGCTTATTTGATTTCCCAACCACATTAATCCTTTTAAAACAAAAGCATGTGATTTACAAAATGTTTACAGTAAGTGGCATAAAGTGTTATTACTCTGTGAAAGATTCAAACAGACATTAAATTATTTCCATCTAAAGCTGTACAGTTTTGCAAATGATGATAGGAAGTGCTATGATTTGATAGCAGGGAAATGTTTATGCATTATTGGAAGTAATCTTATTTATTTATTTAGGAAATAGATGTGGCTGCTTACTCAGCAGACAACTCTGGGCAGCAAACAAACAATAAAATAACTAAATACAAATAAAAAGTGAAAGCAACTCGTAAGTATAGAAGTAAGATTG
Organism: Laticauda laticaudata; assembly: GCA_004320025.1. NCBI lineage: Eukaryota > Metazoa > Chordata > Lepidosauria > Squamata > Elapidae > Laticauda > Laticauda laticaudata. The sequence continues at coordinate 31,857 of BHFT01035844.1, forward strand.
ATTTTAAAATGGGGATGAAAATTTCACTTTAGTTCTTTTTAAAACTCTTTATTAAAAGCTGAAACAATATTAATCTTAGTACTATGCAAGCTTTCTGATGAGGGCATTGAATAAGACAAGGTCAAAATTAGTAAAGAGAATTGTTCTGTTCATGAAGAATGAGACTGGAGACCAGCATAACTTCAGCTCTTTTATTTAGTGCAGAAAGTCCATCTGAATCAGGAGCCGCGGCAGCTCTTTTTATAGAGAGGAGAAGGCTGCTCGCGGCTAGTGGCAATGACGGCTACTTGTTTTTCCGCCGCTGAGGTACCAATCATAGGTTAGCTATTATTGGCCAATCAGCATTGAGACAGGAACAATGACTTCAAGTATTTCTTGACCAATAGGAATAGACTATTGAAGTATGTTAATATGGAACACCCTCCCTCTTGGTATGTCCTACCTTACGTAGTCACGTAAGTAGGCGGGCTTTTAGATTGCCTAGTTGACCTGTGTAGTTTAGTTGTGTCGTTGTCTTCAATGGGTTTGGACGGGATCGCTGTTTCTCCGTCCTTCTCTGTGGAACTCCTGGAAGGTGGAGTCAGCCATGTCGCTCCCGCCCGGCCTCTCGGGCTGGTAGAGTCAGCTCGGCTGCTCCCTTCCGCAGCACCTAGATCTTCTTGTGCCTCCTGCTCCTCTTCGCCGAAGACTTCTGCGGGTAGGTCATTGTTTTTTGTCTGAATTTATTTGCGAATGTGTTTATTGTGTATATTTTGATTTGTGGGGTTTCTTGCTCTGCCGGAGGGTTTCCCTCTCCCCTGATTTGTGTTTAAAGGGTCTCCCCCTCTCTGGTTGGTCTATTAATATTTTTGTGTAGTGTTTTGTGCTGTTTCTGGTATGTGTGTGTGTTGGTCTTCGTGTCTGGTGTGTCAGTGGTGCATTCCAGTGTTTGTGATAGTAACTGATCAATGTGTCTCCTCCAGGTTCTGCCGATCATCTGTGTCTATCTATAGGACCGAGGTCCTGTTATTGAGTTATTTTCGCCATACACACAGTGAGTGTCCAGTGAAATGTTTGCATATACTAAGTTTCCAGTTTGAATGTGCGGTACTGCTGGAGGATCGGTTGGTTTTTCAGAGTGTATATTGGGTGTAACCTATCTAATTGTGATCTTAATTTTCTTGGCCATTAGGAATTCTGCTGGGCTTTATTTGGTAGTAGCGCTTGGTGTTTATGTGTTGTATGGTGAGCATTTTTTCAATTTTTCCTGAATGTCCCTGAGTCTAATTGTCTAAAGTTTCTTTGGTATACCGGACCATGCGTTCCACCTCTGCTATCATAGCTAGTTGGTCCGGTGTTGTCAAAGCATGTTTATGCCATGTTTGGCGAAGAGACTGGTTTAATTCAAATGTTAGTCGTAAAACTTGTGGGCCTGTTATCTGATTATGAGCAAGTCCGGTACCCCATGGTGTGGTATAGTTTCTGTAGTTGTTTAATAACTGCTTCTGTGGTGGTCGAGTTCAGACGCTTACCTCCTAGCCAATTGGAGTAGCATCTACTATTATTAAAAATGTAATTCCTTTTGTTGACCCGCAAAAACTTATGTGGATTCCGTGACAGGGCCCTCAGTTTCCCAGTCTAGTATAGGTGCTGAAGGATGCAGGTCGGGATTTTTTGCATTTCCCGCAGATTTCATCCCATTCCCAATATCCTTGTCCATTCCTGGCAACCATACATAGCTCCTGGCCAGGATTTCATTCATACAATGCCCGGTGTCCTTCATGCAACAGCTCAGTACTGTGTTCTTGTAACTGTTCTGGTATTACCACTCGGTCCCCCCATAATATGCAACCTTTTAATAATGACAGTTCAGTTTGCCTATTTTGAAAGATTTAAAAATTAACGTTCTCTCTCGTTTCTGGCCACCCTTTTCTACCCGTTTAAGACTGTGACAAGGTTTGTGCCTCTTGCGTCAATCTCGCAATGTCCGCTGCGGTTATGATAGGTTTGACAATGTCTCAATCTGTAGGTGGATGTGGCTGTGCCGGATCAGTTCCTAGTTCTGGTAGGGAGTACGGCTCAATGCATCAGCATGGAAATGTCTTTGCCCGGTTGGTGAATCAGTTTATAGTTGTAGGCTGCCAGGAACTCGGACCACCTTGTCATTCTAGGGGATAGTATATTTGGGGTGGCTCTGTTCCCACCTAGTATTCCCAATAGAGGTTTTGGTCTGTAACAAGGGTAAAATCTGCCATAAAGTATTCAATGGTACTGTTTGATACGGATATTGCTGCTAAGCCTCTCTGTCCAATTGACTGTAACTATGTTCAGTTTTGATAGTGTTTTGGAGTAGAATGGATGGTGCTTCTCTCCATCGCAGGATGTGGCTAAGTAACGGCTCTGACACCGAAAGTGATGCATCATAGGTGACTGTTAATGGTAGTGTCTCGCTGTATTGCATTAATACCGAGCCCAGAAGTTAGGTCTTTTACCCTTTGGAACGCTGTCTCTTCACTGTCATCCCCAGGTCCAGGTGGCTGCCTTGTCCAAAACGCCTATGTAGTGGTTCTGCCGTCATTGCCTTCTGTGGCAGAAAAAACATTATATAAATTTAAAAGTCCAAGACATGCTTGCAACTCTACCCTGTTTTTTTGGTCTAGTGTTTCTTTGATTGCCTTAATTTTTTTCTCTGTGGGGTGGATGCCCTCTTTGCAGTTTGATACCCAGGAGTTTGACTTTTGAGGTGGCTAATTGGCACTTTCTTTTTTTACCTTGAGTCCCGCCTTCTGAACCTTTGTAAACACCACTCTGAGATGTGCTTCTAGTTGTCTCTCTTGTTAGCTGACACTACATGTCATCAAAGTATGGACTACTCCTTTATCCCTGTAGATAACCGCTCCATTAGGCTTTGAACATCCCTGGGCTATGCTGACTCCAAACTGCAGCCTTTTGCATTTCAAGGCTCTCTATGAATCACGATCGTTTGCGCCTCTGCTTGTTCGGGTCGACTGGTAATTGTTGGTATGCTTGGGCAAGGTCGAGCTTTGTAAAGACCTTGCCTCTCCAATGAATGTAGAGGTGTGCAACTACCGGAACGATATGCGCTTTTGTTGTAGTGCATGGTTCAGGTAGCCTTGTAGTCCCCACAGAGATTCTCATGGACCCATCCAGTTTAACTGGGGTCACAATTGGGTCTCCCATTTGGCGTGGTCAATGGTTCCAAAATACCTTTGTGCTATTAGTTTCTTAAGTTCCTCATCAATCTTTGGTTTTAGTGCGAAGGGAACTCGCCTCACCTTCAGCCTAATTGGAGCATTGTTGGATCTAAATTAAATGAAATAGGGACCCTCGTACTTGCCTAATTTTTCATCGAAGACGCCTGGAACTCCTCATCAGGTTTTCCTCCAGTCTGTGTCGGCGATGCTTTTAATGCCAGTCACTCTGATTCCTAGAGGTTCGAAACCACTCAAGTCCCATAAGGCTTGGTTGGTTTCGGTCTACGATGGTTAGCGGCAAGATTTTCTTGTGTTCTTTGAAAGTTATTTGGAAATGTCCGAGTCCGACTACCGGTATTCTGTTTCCTGGTAGTCCTTAGGATTAGCGATTGTGGTTCTAGTTCAGCTCTGGAAATGTGCAGTACTAGTTTTTTAATGGTATCCATGACACCATCGATAGGTACGATACGGAATCTACCTCATTTTACATTCTGGCCCTCAATCCAGATTGCCACATGTACTTTTCGCATTTTTGCATGTCCGATGATGATGGTTTGGTGTGTTTCTTCTTTCTATAGTTCCTGTTTAGCCGCTTGCCTTTGCTTTCGCGACTCTCACAGCTCCACATTTGTCTATCTTAGTTCTGGTGGTGTGTGTCTCTACGTCAGGTTTCGGCATACTCTGCGATGTGACCCGTCTCTCGCAGTATTAGCACACGCGTCTAAGAACTGGCACTCAGAACGGGGGTGGTCTCCTTCGCACCGCGCACTGAAACCCTGACTTACGACCTTTCTTCAGCTGTCAATCTCATCCAGCCTGGAGTTGTGGATCTCCTCTTCATCATCATCGTCGATTCTGGACAATCACTCTCGGCGTCATGTGTGTGGTTTGTGTGCGCTCTCTGCCTTCTTTCTGAGCCCTGGCTCATTTCGTCGCAGTTTTGGAATGAATTTGCACTCTTCTGCTGCATTT
>BHFT01035846.1:0-25881 GCA_004320025.1 Laticauda laticaudata
AACATTTTCTCGTCCGCTGTGTCCTTTTTACATACTTTTTGCATCCGTCGGCCGATGTGACAGGTCCTTTAAGTAACATTATCAGTGCAAGTAAACAAGGAGTTTCCTGCCTGTTTATATGCATAGTTTGACCTACCAATACTTTCCTCCTTGGTGGTTCCGATTATAGTATTGTTTTATACCTGATTGTAGGTAGGTAGTCACAGATTTTATTTTCCTGGGCTCCAAGATCACCGCAGATGGGGACTGCAGCCAAGAAATTAAAAGACACTTTTAAAAAAAGACGCTCCTGGGGAGGAAAGCTGTGGCAAATCTAGACAGCATACTAAAAAGCAGAGGTATCACCTTGCTAACAAAAAATATAATCAAGGCTATGGTTTTTCCAGTTGCAATGTATGACTGTGAATGTTGGACCATAAGAAAAGCTAAGCACCAAAGAATGGAGGCCTTTGAACTCTGGTGCTGGAGAAGACTTCTGCAAGTCCCTTGGATGGCAAGGCGATCCAACCTGTCAGTCCTAGAGGAGATCCACCCTCCCTGCTCTTTAGATTCTAAAGAAGGCCAGATCCTGAAATGAACCTCAAAGAACTTGCTGGAGAAGAGCCTAATGCTGGGAACAATTGAGGGCAATAGAAGAAGGGGATGGCAGAGAAGGAGGGGGCTGAAGCAGTTGGTGTGAGCTTAAATGGACTCCAGAAGATGGTAGAGGACAGGAAGGCCTGGAGGAATGCTGTTCATGGGGTTGCAATGGGGCAGACACAGCTTCGCAACTAACAACAACAACAACTTATCTGATTGTTTGCCTAGTTCTCATCCCTACTGGGACTGCTGGAGGGGATTTTCTGTAATCTTTTTCTTAGTGTTTTTTTTTAAAAAAGTTGTGTCTTTTGATTGATTTTCTGCCATCAAGTCATTTGCAATACCTGGCAATAAATATAGATAGATTTTCTCCAAGACAACCTATCCCTAACCTGTTCTTTCAAGTCTCCCAGCGCATCCATTGTAACTGTAACTGTGACACACACACCTTCCCTCGGTCATCCTGTATTCTTTTTTTCACTTTTCCCAGCTTTCTCCAGAGTGCTGGTTCTTTGCATAAGGTGTCCGAAATAGGATAATTTGAGCCGGGACATTGGTGTCTCGAGCGAGAACTCTGGATCAATGTATTCAATCATCTACTTGTTTGTTTGCTTGGTTGTCCATAGTATTCTCAGAAGTCTTTTTAAACATCTTTGAAGGGTATGTAAATGTCTCTTTTGAATGGTTTAATGTGGCTTATTTCTATGAGTCTATCGATGGCTGATTGGTCTGAACATCAAGCTTCCAGGAACTCCTTCGCATTTTTTGCATTTTGCCTGGTCAGGCATCTTTGTCTTTTAATTGCCTCAAAATCCCTTGCTGTGTGGAGTCTGGGCAACTTAATGGAGCTGAGTATTTATTGGCTGGATGTCCTTCTTGTTGCCAATATGGAACAATATTTAGCAGATATATTCTCATTGTGCCCAGAGAGAAAAATATCTGCCTCTACCTAGAATCGAACCCACAGTCTCCTGTGAGGCAAGAGTGCCACCTCTAGATCACTGCACTATTCATGGGTGTCCACTAGAGTACAGTACTTTGTTTCTGACCGAGAGAAATAAAAATAAGACCCAGAATTTTACAAAGTTGTCACAGACTATCAAAGAAGCATTGGTTATTTGGCAAAGCTGCTATATTTTCCTTTTCCCTGTAAATCAGAAACATTTGGTTGATTCTGCTGCGAGAACATGTTTGTTAGTGCTCCACATCAAAGGCCACCATATACTATGAAAATGAAAATGGCCACCATTCGGCCAACTTCAGGATTGACAGGCAGTTTTTGTCTAGACTGCTCAAAAAGCCATCTTTGACCAGAATAGAACAACTTGTCACAGCCAACTCGGTGCAGGACAACTCATCATGATCAACTCACCATGGGACAACTTACTGCAGGACAATTTAACCATTCTATTTAATTATTGAAAGTAAAACATATTTTAATTTTTGCCATTCACGTTTCGTCCTGTCCCTCCTTTTGCATCCTTTCTTCAAGGATTCTATTCCACTATTTCTTTGAGTAGCTCTTAGTCCTGTGGTGAGTTGCCTGTGACAAATAGTCATAAGAAGGACTTCAGCTCATGTATGAAATCAGAAAGGTAAATCAATAGATAAACCAATCAATGTAAATGTAAATCAATGGGTAAATCAATAAATGATTGAAAAATGGAAGCTCGATAGAACAGGGTTTAAATCTGGGGTCCCCAAATTTGGCAACTTTAAGACTTGTGGACTTCAACTCCAGAATTCTGCTGGCTAGAGAATTCTGGGAGCTGAAGTCCACAAGTCTTAAAGTTGCCAAGTTTGGAGAGCTGTTTTAAATGATCAAATCGCTCTCTTCAAAGCTTCGGAGAGTTAAAATTACTTGCATTAGAATCTGGCTGACCTCCTCCTTCTTCTCCTCACTCTCATCATAAAATTGCTGGCTATCAACCTGACCTGACACCATCACTGGAATAAGAGCAGTCTTCATTAGTTATTTTTAGTGTCACCACACAGCACGACAACCCTAATTTCACCCCTACTCCTAGGCAGCACTTGATGCAGCCGCCTCATTCCCAGACTGAGAATTAATGCAGCCTTCCCTGCTCTTTTCGGTTTCTCAGATGATGTGCCAGATACAAAGACAGATGGTACTGAAGAGATTCAGGCCTGCGCATCATTAGGATATTTTTCTACCCGTGTTTCTCATATAAGAAGGCCGGGTCTTATTTTTTTTTGAGCCTCGAAAAAATGGCTAGGTCGTCTTTTTGGGGGTGACTTAATTCCCCCCCCCCTGCATCTTTGGGCGGGTGGCGACAGNGGGGTGACTTAATTCCCCCCCCCCTGCATCTTTGGGCGGGTGGTGACAGCTTGGATGTTGACCTCGGCGTTGGTGGGGCACTTCGTATCCGGGTCAACGCAGGCAGCACCATATCTGGGTGTGCAACAAAAGTACTTCCTAATGGCAAGCCCCCACCACCATTCCCCCCCATTTCGCATGTTTTAATATAGGCCTTAATTTTGGGGGAGGGGCTTAATTTCATTTTGTGCCTATAAAACATGCTGAGACTTCCTACTGGGGGAGGCCGTATTGTTGGAGAAACAGGGTATCATCACAGACAGCTCTTCAATGCCTGCTTTTGAGTTTGTGGGAGAGGTTCAGAGGTGGTATTCAGCCAGTTCTGACCGGTTCTGGAGAACCAGTAGCAGAAATTTTGAGTAGTTCAGAGAACCAGAAAATCCAAAAAGTCAGAAAATCTTCTGACTGGCCCCACCCCCATCTCTTCTCTGACTCCCACTGAGGCCCAGCTGATTGCCTGGGTCTCCTTTGGTTGCCTTGCACAGGAGAGTGGAGCTGGAAAGCAGGTTAGCGGGGTGGGGAGGGAATGGGGATTTTGCAGTCTCCTTCCCCTGCTACACCCACCAAGCCATGCCACACCATGCCGACCAAGCCACGCCCACAGGACTGGTAGTAAAAAATTGGAATCTCACCACTGGAAGGAAGACAGGAATGAAAGGAGAAGGAAGAGAGGAACAAAAGGGGAAGGAAGAGAGGAACAAAGAGAAGGAATCAGAGGTGGTATTGGAAGCACACAGATGGGAAGCAGGTTAATGGGGTGGGGAGGGAATGGGGGTTTTGCGGTAACCTTCCCTCCCACATCCACCAAGCCATGTCCACCAAGCCACACCATGCCCACCAAGCCACACAATGCCCATCAAGCCACGCCCACAGAACTGATAGTAAAAAAAATTGAATACCACCACTGGAGAGGTTGTGGCATTCTCAAACTGGAAAGCCCCCCCCCCCCGGTGTGAATCCAGACCACGAAGGGAGAAGAAAGCAGGAAACTTTGGAAGACAAGCTGTTCCATTGATTGATCATCATTAATCACCATTAATTATAAGCTATTGTAGTTTGTGGACCCTATTCGATAAACCATGGAGTGGTGCAGTGGCTAGAGGTGGAGCTCTCGTCTCACAATCAGGAGGCTATGAGTTCGATCTGGGCACGATGAGAATCTATATGCTGAACAAAACTCTGCATTGGTAACAGGAAGGGCATCCGGCCAGTAAAATGCACTGCTAGCTCCATTCAGTTGCTCCATTCAGTTACCCCACAAAGGATTATGGGGCTATTGAAGGAAGAATTAGATAAACCATGCTTAGACAATTATATTCTGCCTTAGTGGGAAAATCTCAGCAGCTTTTCATTATCAGCTTCTTAAACACCTTTGCCATCATTCCTCAAGGTGGACTTTTGGATGTTTAATTGATTTTAATTTCAACATTCTGAGCAATGCCATGCTGGCTGAAGAATTCTGGGAATCGGTCCATACCTCTGGAGAATACCTCATTTGGAAAAGATTGACTTCACCTTTGAAGATTAACTGAAATTTCCTCCTAACATAAACCATGATTTTCATGGGAATTACTTTCTACCTGCGTGTTGATTTTGTGAACTCATTCATGGGTTCTGACCACCAAGTCGTCTCCTAGAGAGGACAGCTTGCTTCCTTTCCTCCCTTCTGCCCAATAATTACAACAATATGCAGAAATAATCAGATCAGATGTGTTCTGCCACTTGGTTTAAAGAGAAAGGGAGCTAATGGTTTGAAAATAATTAGGAAGGAAAGATGAGAAAGAAGACATACGGCTCCTGCTGAGAAAAAGAGGAACTTAAAAGGCTGCAGGCAAGAAACAGATTTCGTTCACTCACCTGACAATCAATAATGAATGGCAATGGGTGACATGCAGCAGTGACACCAGCATTGACACTCCAGAGACAATCCATTTTTGCTTTTTATTAGCACCAGTATGAAGCAGAAAAGAATTCATTTTCTGGTCTTTATTTCTGGTCCCTATTTTTCCAAAAAGGCCTATTATCATCTCCTTTTAATGACTCCATAAACCCTTGCATCGGGGTGGAATTTGGACAACTGAATGGAGCTGAGTGTTTACCGGCTGGATGCCCTTCCTGTCACCAATGAGGAGTTTTGTTCAGCAGATAGATATCTATCTATCTGGGTAATGGGCTGTGTGACCTTCTGAGTTCTATTGTTGTGACATCCTGGGCCTTGTGCTGTAATCTCCTGGGTCATTGTCTGTGTTGTAACATTCTGAGGTTTTGTGGTGTAACCTCCTGAGTTCTGTGATGTGATATCCTGGGCGGGTGGCTGTGATGTGACATTCTGGGTTTTGGTTTGGCTCCGAGTTTCAGGCCTGGCTATGTGTTCATGACATGTGTCAGTTTGCTTGGTTTGGGGGTTGGGGTGTGTGGCAGCTGGTGATGCAGCCATGATCTGGTTTCTGGACAGTGGTTGCCTTTCATCTATGGGGTGGGTTTGGGTTTGAATCTGGTGAAGGAGATTGGTGGTGGCGTCATGTGTTGTTTTGGGTCCAGTGTTGGTTTTCATGACTGGGACTCGTTTGTTGATAATGGCTAGTTTCCAGATGTCTGGTAGGCGGGAGGTATCATCCTGTTTATTCATGCTATGGGAGTGTTTCTCTATTTCAATGGCTTACAACCAGGAGATTACAGCACAAGACCCAGGATGTCAAAACAATAGAATTCAGGTCATCACACAGCCCATTACCCAGGTCGTTACAACACAGGAAGCTGATAGACACACAGCCAATACCTCAGCCACACATGTTCTTATGAAAAAGTCAGCCAATCTGCAAACATCAACTCCATCAACCAATCAAGAAATGACAACACAGCCAACCTCCCCACCAGTATTTATAGAGAAACAGCAGCTCTAATCATGCTTTGCTCGCACAAGCATGAAGCCAAAAGCATGAGATGGCAAGTGGGACCTTGTTGAATCATTGCCAAGATGCTCTCAAGCTAACATGGGAAAAGACCCGAACACGCCAAGACCTGCATATAAATATTGTGAGTTAGAGATAGAGAGATAGGGAGGGAGGGAGGGAGGGAGGGAGGGAGAGAGAGAGAAATATTTGCCTCTACCTAGGATTGAATTTACAGCCTCCTGATTATGATTCTCCTGAAGCAGAAATTAATTCATTTTCTGCTCTTTATTTCTGGTCCCTATTTTTCCAAAAAGGCCTATCATACACATTTATTACATATGATGTAGAATTTTTCTACATCATATATAATAATTTGAGTATTGGCTCAATGAATGACTAGAGACAATAGAGTTTAATTTATCCAATGATGGGCAATCTGATCTCGATTGGTTTCACTTGGATTTGATTTTATTTTCTCTAAGTTTGTGATGGGTCAGTTGTTTATATGTACAAAAATGTGTAAATGTGCATTATTTCCCAATGTACATATTTTAGGGTAACCTTTCCTTTGCATGTGCTTTTATTAAAGCGTATATTGATTTTCCACGTTACTACCCCTAACATACTTGGGATACATTTCTCAAATGCTCAAAGCTTGGCCTGTATTTGTTTTAGGTTGTAACCAATATCATAGAGTCCAGAAAAAAGAGAATCTTGGCAGAGAAAAATGATTTAGAACTGCATTGTCCTTAACTTTTGATCACAGTTTAGCCCAAAATGTATGTTGCTAAGTGAGAAAATTGTTAAGTCAGTTTTGCACCATTTTGTACTGACCTAGGCCTCCCCAACAACACAAAGCTGAGTCCTTGTCCTGATAAACTTCCTTTATTTGATTTACAATGAATTTCCTCTCCAACAAAGTCCCAGCCAACAGTCTTTCAAGATAGTTTCCAATTACAAACCTTTATCAAGCTTGGAGCATGACCAGGCCAATATCTTTCAGATGCCACAATACTTGGCAAGCATGCCAGAAGGAGCTAATTGTCCCCTGCAAAGCCCCACTCCCCTTTCACTCCTCTTTTATTCCCTATGGGAGGGGCCATTCACCATCCACTTGAGCATTTACTCCCAAGTCAACCCTTGTTCCTCAGCTGTGTCCTTCGTCTGGCAATTCTGTGCATGCGCACATTGGGAACAAGCTCCAGCTGTTCTTCAGCCCCACTGATGTCTGACTCCAAAGGCAGCTGATAACTGTTGGACAGCCCTGGCCCCATCTCTGCCTCTGACACAGAGCCCACATCAGAGCTTTCTCCAGACTTCAGGTCTGGCCCATATTCTTCCCCAATATCCTCACTATCCAATCTATCGGACCACAACACATTTATGACTTTTCTTGACACCATTGTGAAATGAATCACTGCAGTTGTTAAATTAGTCACACTATTGTTAAGTGAATCTGGTTCCCCCACTGACTTTCTCAGGAGGTCACAAAAGGGGTTCACGTGACCCTGGGACATTGCGACCATCATAAATATGAGGCTTGTCTTCAGAAATTGTGGGTGCGGTTTTTAAGAAAAGACTGGACAGTCAAAATGGTATAGGGTCTTCTGCTTGAGCAGAGGGTTGGACTAGAAGACCTCCAAGGTTCCTTCTAGCTCTATTCTGATTGATTGATTGATTGAATCAAACAAGTAGCATCTTCTGCTTACCCAATTTTTGGCAAAAAGTCCAAACAAAGTTCTAAAATATTAACATTTATTAACATATATAAACATTTCACATCTCAATTCTCAACCAAATCTCATTTAAAAGGCGTAAAACATCCAGATATCCTAATCTGTTTCTTTAGTGATCAAATATTTAAAATGACAATTTATGATAGAATCAAAGAATAATAAAATGGAGTAGAATATAAAAGAATAATAAAATGGAGTAGATTATACTATATCTATATGATTATAGTATATCATATTATAGGGGGCCCAATGGCTCAGTAGTTAAGACATGTGCTAGTCAGTTGGAAAGTCAAGAACCTGGGTTCAAGACTCAAGCTCTGTGTGATGGGGTAAGGTCTGTTCCTTGCTCCAGATCCTGCCAACCTAACAATTCAGAAGTATGCAAATGCGAGTAGATAAATAGGTATAACTTAGGTGAGGAAAGTTATTTTCTTGGGGTCCCTTGGTTGAGAATCAGAGGTGAGAACAACCCCTTTGAGTCAGTCATGACTGGACAGGGGAAATATTTTAAATCTTTAATATCATATTATAATATTTCATAGTATAGATCATCATCATCATCATCATCATCATCATCTTTTAACTACCCCATAATCCCTTGCAGGGTGGAGTTTGGGCAATTGAATGGAGCTAAGGATTTACTGGCCAGATGCCCTTCCTGTTGCCAATGTGGAGTTTTGTTCAGCTGATATATTCTCGTCATGCCCAGAGAGAGAAATATCTGCCGATAGCTAGGATCGAACTCCCAGCCTCCTGATTGTGAGGCAAGAGCTCCACCTCTAGGCCACTGCACCACTTATGTTTCATAGAATAGATAAAAAGGAAAAATTGATTTTGACATTTCCTTCTTCCTGATTTAAATAAACACATGACCAGCAAACACTCAATAGTGCTTGGACAGAAGTTGTTCACCCCAGAGACATCTGCTTCTCCAAATTACCGTTTCATCAACCAAATGAGTCTGTTCTCTTCGAATGTTGGCTTTTGAAGAAAGGTTTCAGTTCTGAGAAGTTGTTGTTTTGATCTTTTTCAATTAAAAGTTGATAGGAAAAAATCAAAACGGCACACCCAGGGGTGTCATTTCATTCAAAAACTTTGGGAAATTCATTACTTGGTCTGTCCCTCACTTCTCTTTGATGCTGCCTGAAGTAGCTGCTGTTATTCCAGGGTAGATGCTTGTTCTGACCCAAATCTTGTTCCAAGTAAACAAATACCAAACAAAGATAAAAGCAAAACCTTTTAATGCTTCTCTGCAAATTCTATTCCTTCACGGTTAAAAGGCTGTTTCAAACTAGTTGTCTCTGATAAGAACGAGCCTTGCCAAGGTTGTGCAAGGCTGCCGGAACTCTAGGTAAAGTTATTAAGAAATATTTCAAACACAAAGAATCTCCAAACATCAACCAAAATATTCTGACTGTCTACAAGACTTAAGTGCAAAGACCTCTTTGCTTCCTGCAGAGAACTCCAGATTCTCAGCTGGCTTTTATCTCTTAAGGGCCATTACCTTGCAGTCTTATTCCCAAGTTTCCTGTGCTGCTGCAGCTGGTCTTTTCTTCGAGCAGCCCTGTGCACACGCACACTGGGCACAGGCTCCTCGGGGGCTTCTGCATCACTGCTGCCAGCCTCCACAATCTCCGAAGGCAGCATCCCACTTCCTGGTGGTTTTGACCCCATCCCTGCATCACACACAGGCCCCTCATCTGAGTCCTCGCTCTCTGAGACCTCAGCTGTCCGTACCTGCTGCCAGCGAACCACAACAATGCTGCTCTAGAGAATCTGAACAGCTCGTGAAAGAGAAATAAGATTAAAGAATGACAGAAATTATATATCGGGAATATCTAAACATATTAAGCCCAATAGACCGATTCATTGGAGGTAGAGTAACCAGGGGTGGGCTGCTGGGGTTCACAGGGGTTCAGGAGACCCCCTAGCTAAGATTCTATGCAGTTCAGAGAATCCCCAAATCCCAACCCTGGTTGGCCCCACCCACCCCTCCCCTCCCCTCCCAGGAGTCTCCATGCAGCCCATTTTGGATGAAGGTAAGTGCAGGGCGTGTACAGAGGCTCGGGGAGGGTGAAAAACAGGCCTCCCAGAAGTTCGGGAAGGCTGGAAAGGGGCCTGTTTCCAGCTTCCAGAGAGCCTGGAGAGGCTGTTTTTGCCTTCCTGGAGGTTCAAGAAAAGCCCGGGGAGGACAAAAACGCCTGCCCTCATGGTGCAGGAGGCCAACTAGGCCATGCCACTGTGGCCATGCCCACCCAGCAACCAGGCAGAGAACCCTTTGCTAAATTTTTGAAGCCTACCCGAGAATAACTTTCCACCTCTGCTCCAAATGCCCTCCAGAAAAGCTATGATTTCAACCTGTTTTGTTTGAAAACACACGAGGTAGACCGGGTTCCAACAACAAAAGGTTTTATTCAAACAGTAGTCATAATAGGAATAATGGAACAGTTTGGCGGCAGCTGCAGCCAGCCTTTTATACAGGCTGGCCTGCTTGCTTTCAGCTTGTGGCATTTCTTTAAAATTGCGCCTTTCAGCAGCTCTTTGGATTGGTTCCTAGTGAACCAATCCACTTCTTATTTAATCTGGACCAATCAGAACAGTAGCCTAGGATTCAACCACTTGCATATAGAACACCCCTCCCCTCTTAGTTCAGTCCTACGTGGTTACGTATCCACGTAGGTAGGTGGGGCTTCTCCGAACTCGATTAGACTTGTGCGGGTTCATTCCTCGTGAAGACTTCGACCGGTTCGGATGGGGCTTGCTGTGTCTTCCGATCTTCGCTCTGGAACCCGTCTGGAAGGGTGAGTCAGCCATTTTGCCGCTGCCTGAGTTGCTAGGCCGGCGGTTTTGGCCGCTCCCACCCGTTTCATTGGGCAGGTTTGAGCTGGCCTGGCTGGCCCCTTCCGACGGGCTCTTCCCGCAAGTCTCTTCAAACAGTGAGTCTTTTATTTGCTCTTTTTGTTGGTAATAATCCGTTTGTTTTAGTTTTAAAACGGTTCTTTATTAACTTCTCGCCGTTCCCCCCCCTCCCTGGTTTGAGGTTATTCTGTATTGTCGGCGACTGGTTGTGTGTCTGTTGGCCGTTCAATTATTCAGGATCGAAGCTGGTCTATGTGCCGCTTCCACTCCCTGCCATCGTCTACCGTTAAACGGTAGGATTTGGGGCCTGTAAGTTGGTTAATTTGTCCAGGTACCCACAATGGTTCACCTGTGAAGTTTTTCGCGTATACCAAGTCGCCTAACTGGCATTGCCTAAAATTTGTGGAGGAATCGGGCGGTTTTCTGGTTAAAATTTGGGTGTATGTCTGTCAAGGTGTGATCGTAATTTTCGTCCCATAAAAAGTAATTCCGCCGGGACTTTTTAGTAACTGTTACTGGGCGTTATGTGGCCTGGAGTGTTAGTAAACGGTTTACTTTTTGTTGGACATCACCTATGTCCATTCTTTCTAGCCCTTCCTTGTGGAATCGGACCATCCTCTCGGCTCTGCCGTTTGCAGCCGGATGGGCCGGTGCGGTTAGGGCATGTCTGATACCTAGGAGGCTAGGTATTGCTCGAATTGCAAGCTTGTTATGTGTGGGTCCATTGTCCGAGACCAGAACGTCTGGTAGACCGTGGGTGGCGAAAAGGTCAGTCTTAATTTTTTTATTAGTGTTTTGTTGTCGTTGATGGCAATGATTTTTACTTCAAGCCAATTTGAGTAGGCATCAACGACAACCAGAAAGGTATATGCCCCTTGGTTGGACCCGCGAAGTCTATATGGATTCTAGACCATGGTCCCCTAGGGTTCTCCCAGTCCCTGAATGGGTGCTTTTGGAGGAGAAGGTCTGATTCCCTGGCATTTATGGCAAGAGTTCACTCAATACTCTATGTCCTTAATCAATGCCTGGCCACCACACATAGCTCCTGGCCAGGCTTTTTCATTTTACCATTCCAGGGTGACCCTCGTGCAACATCCCTAGTACTCTGGGCTGCACTTGGCTGGGATGACCACCCGATCTCTCCCACAGCAAACACCCCTTTAGAATAGATAGTTCAGTCTGTCTGGACCGGAACGGTTTAAAAAGTTTCAGTTTTTTGTGTCTCCGGCCAGCCTTTACCCACCCAGCGAGAATACGGGCAGTCAATGAGTCCTTAGCGGTGGCTCTTGCGACATCATAGGCGGAGATGGGTAGGTCGGGACAAGTCTCTATTGCAGCGATGTCATGCTGGTGCCGGGTCTTCATCGGTCGTTGGTAGGGGTGCTCTGCTCAAAGCGTCCGCATGGGAAATTTGTTTCCCTGGTCGATGCGTCAGAGTATAGGAATAGGCTGCAAAGGAACTCTGACCATCTAGACATTCTTGGTGACAGTATGTTAGGCGTCGCTGTTTCCGCCAAAATTCCCATCAGTGGTTTGTGGTCCGTTACAATTTGAAAAGCCCGCCCGTACAGATATTCATGGAAGCGTTTTACTCCAGCGACTATTGCTAGGGCTTCCTGTCCAGTTGACTGTATTTCGTTCAGTCTTTGATAGAGTCCTAGAATAGTAATGCGACGGGTGCTTCTCTGCATCCAAAGTTGGTGGCTTAGGAACGGCACCTACTCCAAATGGTGAAGCGTCCGCAGGTCAACTCTTAAGGCAGTGTGTTCTAATTGGATGAGAACGTTTGTGGATGTTAGCAAATTTTTAATATTCTGGGAAAGCCTTCCTTTCTTTCTTTGCTACCCCATGTCCAGTTTGCTTTTTTATCTAAAAGACGGTGTAACGGTTCAGCTATAGTGGCCTTGTTTGGCAGAAATACATAATAAAAATTAATAAGTCCTAAAAAGGCTTGCAGTTCTGTTTTGTTTCTTGGTTCAGGTGCTTCTTTGTATTGCCTTGATTTTCTTATCTGTGGGGTGGATGCCCTCACCGTCTATTGAGTAGCCAAGAATTCAACGCTTTTTTTTCATTAGGCAGCATTTTTCCTTTTTTTACTTTAAGGCCATATCCCTAAATTTGGTTAGTACTTCTGTGAGTCTTTTTTTTAATTGAGTCTCATCTCTGGCCGAGATTAAGACGTCGTCGAAATAGGGAACGACCCCTTGTATGCCATTAAGGAGGCGTTCCATCAAACTTGAAAAAACGCCCGGTGCCACGCTTACTCCAAATTGGAGTCGGTGGCATTTGAATGCGCCCTTGTGTGTGACTATGGTTTGCGCTCTGCCGTCTCTGGGTCCACTGGAAGTTGCTGATAGCTTGTGCCAAAGGTCAGTTTCAGCAAAATTTTCCTTTGCCCAGGAGTAGAGTAAAATGTTGGACTACTGGCACTGGGTATGCCGCTTGGTGTGTAAGCATGTTCAAGGGTTGCCTTATAGTCACCCACAGATTCTAATGACCCGTCAGGTTTTATTAGGGCTGTAAAAATAGGCGTTTCCATTTGGCCATGGTCCACAGGTTCTAACACCCCTGGAGGCTATTAGTTTGTCGTGGTTGTTCCTCTATCTTTGCCTTTAGTGCAAAAGGGAACTCGTCTGGCTTTTAATCCTTCTTGGGCTTTCGCAAGGCTTTTGCCATTTTAAACACGTTGGTCCGCAATGGGTGAGGAAACAGCTCGCTTGCGTTGTTCGAGATGTCAATCCATTCCATTGCATTTCCAGATTACATTTGGAAGCCGATCTGTGTATGACTTTCCCCCAATCCTCATCGCTAGGGTTGAAGGGTGCGGGTGGTGCGTTGCTTTTCCAGACATTCTGCTGGCGTCTGGCTTTCTATCACCGCGTGCAGGTTTCGCGTTCCAGACGATCCCCATCCTCGTCGCCAGTGTTTGTTTGAAAACACACGAGGTAGACGGGTTCCCACAACAAAAGGTTTTATTCAAACAGATAAAGTCGAATAGGAAACAGTTTTGGCTGCAGCCGCAGCAGCCTTTTATACAGGTGGCCTGCCCTTGCTTTCAGCCTATGGCATTTCTTTAAAAATTGCCTGCCTTCAGCAGCCTCTTTGGATTGGTTTCCTAGTGAACCAATCCACTTCTTATTTATCTGGACCAATCAGAACAGTAGCCTAGGATTCAACCACTTGCATATAGAACACAACCCTTTTTAAGAGGGAAAGGCAGTCCAATATTATTTAGGGGGATCTGTTTAGGGGAGAGGGGCCATTATGACAACTCACTTCAGCCAACTTGCCAGAATCAACTCAATTCACCAAGTGCAACTGCCATGGGCCATCTCACCATGGGATTAATTAGTTAACATAGTTACATAATTAATTACACTAATGTTGAAGAAATAACAGATTAACAGAGTTGGAAGGGACCTTGTAGGTCATCTAGTCCAACCCCCACTCAAGCAGGAGACCCTACATCATTTCTGATCAATGACAGTCCAGTCTCCTCTTGAAAGCTTCCAGTGATGAAGCTCCCACAACTTCCAAAGGCAACTTTTGTTCCATTGGTTGATTGTTCTCACTGTCCGAACATTTCTCCTTATTTCCAGGTTGAATCTTTCCTTGGTCAGTTTCCATCCATTATTCTTTGTCTAGCCTTCAAGAAAGGATGCCAAAGGAAGGGACAAAATGAAATGTGAATGACAAAAAATTAAAATATATTTTTTAATTATTTGAAACAATTAAATCAAATAAGTAAATTTTTTATGCAGTGAGTTATCCCTGTGGCGAATTTGGCAATGGCGAGTTGGTTGTAACAAGTTGTCCCATTCCACCCAGGAAGTCTTGGCAGCTGGAGGTTCTCCACAAACCTTCTGTCTGGTCTCCCCAGAGGGCCATGTGTCAACTTTGAAACAGACCAGGCCTGTTGCAGCAGTCTTTCTGCTTCTCGGGTTGCCACACCATATGGGAGGGGGGAGAAGCTTGGAATGCAGACCAGACAAAACAAGCAAGAAAAACCAGAAGTACACATATAGACTGGGTGAAACTAGGCTTACTAGAAGGAACTGTGAGAGGGATCTTGGAGTCTCAGTGGACAAGCAGTTGAATATGAGCCAGCAGTGTGCAGCAGCAGCCAAAAAAGCCAATGCATGAATAGATGAACATGTAGAGAAATAAGTTAAGATTGTTATAAAGATAATAGATGTAAGAGATAATGGCTTATAAAGAAAATATTATTGTTATATTGGTAAGAAAAATATTAATTATAAATGTTAGCACAAGATATATGTACCCAGTTGACACACTGTTTAAATGAAAGATGAATTTATTGTAAATATAAAATAAAAAACTTTTTTTTAAAAGCCAATATTAACAGAGGGATACAATCAAGATCAAGTGAGGTACTAACACCACTCTATAAAGCCTTAGTAAGGCCACACCTAGAGTACTGCATCCCACACCTAGAGTACTGCATCCAGTCATCACACTATAAAAAAGATGTTAAGACTCTGGATAAAGTGCAGAGAAGAGCAACCAGGACGATTATAAGACTGGAGGCTAAAACCAGTGGTGGTATGCTACTGGTTCAACCTGGTTCAGCCGAACCAGTAGTAAAAATAAATAACTGCCAATAGGGCCAAACTGGTTCCTCCGACAATCAGCTGAGAGGATAAAAGAAGCAAGAAGCACATGGATGGGTGGGAGGGTCACTCCTAGTTTTTTGTTTCTTCATTCTCTCAGCTGATTGGCGCATTAGGGGAGTGTGCGTATGTGTGGTAGGGGTGCAATCACCCACCAAACCAGTAGCGATTAAGGTAGGAACCCACGACTGGCTAAATATATATAAAGAATGGTTGCAGGAACTGGACCTGGCTAGTCTAGGGAAGAGAAGGACCAGGGGAGACAGGAGAGCATCTTCCAATATTTGAGGGGCTGCTACAGAGAAGAGGAAGGAGTCAAGCTATTTTCCAAGGCACCTGAAAGCCAGACAAGGAACAATAGATGGAAACTGATCAAGGGAAGATTCAACCTACTATCCCATGGGAACTAAGATCATTCCAACTGGTGCTGGCCAGAAACTGGAAGAGGTTACCAAGGAGACATCAGAACACCTAATTGGACAGTGTGACCTGTGACAATAGGGGAAGGAGTTATCTATTCTTCAACTATACTGATGGCGTGCCGGGAATTAGTCAGAGCTGGCTTTGTTTTCATTTGGGCCGAAATGATGTACTCAATAATTCAATTCTTTGAGAAAGTAAAAAGGCTCAGAGTTGCTGAATTGGTTGTGTTCATTCGTTCAGAGGTGGTATTCAGCCAGTTCAGATTGGGTCTGGAGAACCAGTAGTGGAAATTTTGAGTTCAGAGAACTGGCAAATCCCATCTCTGACTGGCCCTGCCCACATCTGTTCTCTGCCTCCCATCAAGTCCCAGCTGATCGGCTGGGTCTTGTTTGGTTGCCCTGCACAGGAGAACATAACTGGAAAGCAGGTCAGTGGGATGGGGAGGGAATGAGGATTTTGCAGGAACTTTCCCCTGCCACACCCACCAAGCCATGCCCACCAAGCCACACCCACAGAACTGGTAGTAAAAAAAAAAATTGAATCCCACCACTGCATTAGTTGCACCTGATCATGCCAGAAAATCCTTGTGAAAAGGCTCCTTCTCCACCAAGGCGCTCTCAGTGTTGAAAAGAGCATCCCCTTCTGTATAAATTAAATATTAATCAAAGGGGCCACTTCGTCACATGGCCCATTTTAGAAAGTTGTATTGCCATCCATTCCACTTCCAGTCTGGCATGTTTTTAGCGATTTTTAAATAAGAGAACCGATGTGAAAATTGGCTCTTATTGCCCAATTAAATGGAGTGGATCTACTCTTGCCTGCTCACTTTCCAGCCCTCAAGCTCTTTGGAACTAGATTACAATTTAAGCCATTGATTATTGCATCTGATGGCCAGCAAACCTTGATTATTCTGCTTGGCAAAAATGACAAATCCATTCTTCCCCCATTCCCCCTCAAAACTGTGTTCAGGACTCAAAAAGCCAAAATGAGTCTGATAACCTCATTGCTTGGAGGCACGTGGGCCAGTTGTTGAAAGAGGCTGAGCAAATAAGCAGTAATTTATGCGATTAAAGCGAGAAAGATGGAGCTTCATCCGCTAATGCAGTGCGGTACATTATCAGGCCAAGCTATTAAGAGAGTTTGTTGTTATCATTTGCCTCTTAATGTCTCATTGCTAAGAGGTTTATGAAATATTAGGCAACAAAATGTTAATAAACTTTATGGGCAGTGTTCCAGGAAGGACTGGGGTTTAGGCCCACTGGCAAGGCTGCGTTAGCCTGATTAAAGAAAGGAGAGTTTAGAATCATTTCCTTCGGGCTGGCCCTGTATGCGTTCTTGGATGTTCGCCGAGCAGGAGAACATTTCCGAAGTGTGTGGGATTCAGTTTGCATGGTTTTATTTCACAGTGAGCATGCTACTGGGGGCAAATCTTCTGTATATCATGGTGCTCTACTTTGGCTTATTGTGCCGGAGAAGTAGATTAGCATCTCTGACTTAAATGGGAATCAACAAACACTTTGACATCAGACAGATTTAAATTGCAGCAGAAAAACATTTTTTTTAAAGACCCTGTCACATATTTATAGCCCTTAAAACTGGTTCACCAATAAGTTCAGCCTCCCTCCAAAAGGTCCAGCTTCTGGTTTGAAATTGAGAGGTGGCAGTTTCTAAAGGAAGAGCAAAAACAGACTCCTAGTCTTCTTAAATTGGAAGCTTACCATGAGGTCACCTAGTTCAACCCCCTATTCTATGAAGAAATCAAATTTATATGTTTTCTGGTGTGTTACCCATCTTAGCCAATTCTGTCAAATCCAAATTTGATAAGTATTGCCTTCCTAAAGTATTAATATAACTGTAAAACAAAACAAAGCCCAGAGTTCAATCTTCTGTCTGATTTCATGAGGAGATAATTATTGACGATTCTTTTAATTCAAGTTGCAAATCAATTCCCCTCGTATCTCATTCCATTGGGAAGCCATCCAAGGTTAGTGGTAAGGAAAGCATGACTTTTGCATTTTGCAAAAGTCAAAATTCAAAAGTCAAAAGACTTTTGCAAATTTGACAATCTGCATTTCAAAAAGAAGTTTTACTGAGATGGTGAATTGCAGAGAAATCAGGAGGAAATCTGTGCCAGGAGGAAATCTGAGTGTTAGGCTGACTTTTCCCCTTCAACTGCCACCACAATGCCCCATGTCCACGAGCAGTCTGATTAGATTAGATTAACAGAATTGGAAGGGACCTTGTAGATCATCTAGTGAAGTTCAACCCCATGCCCAAGCAGCAGACCCTAAATCATTTCTGACTGATGGCAGTCCAGTCTCTTCTTGAAAGCTTCCAGTGATTAAACTCCCACAGATTCCGAAGGCAACTTCTCTCCCATTGGTTGCTTGCTCTCCTGGCAGAAAATTCCTCCTTATTTCCAGGTTGAATCTCTCCTGGATCAGCTTCCATCCATTATTCCTTGTCTGGCCTTCAGGTGCCTTGGAAAATAGCTTTGGAAAATAGCTTGACCCCTTCCTCCTCTCTGTGGCAGCCCCTCAAATATTGGAATCCTGTTTTCCTGTCTCCCCTGGTCCTTCTCTTCCCTAGACTAGCCAGGCCCAGTTCCTGCAACCATTCTTCATGTTTTAGCCTCCAGTCCCCTCATCAACCTGGTTGCTCTTCTCTGCACTCTTTCCAGAGTCTCAACATCTTTTTTTGATGTGGTTTTTTTTGTGGTGACCAAAATTGGATGTAGTACTCTAACCAATAAAATGATACAAAGGTCTTTTGAAAACCCCAAGGTTGGATGGTGAGAAAAGGTCTTCCATGTCATGACCTTGAGTTACGTTACAGGCTGAGATGGAGTCTGTACCGATGGCTCATCCTCCCTCCCTAAACTAAAACTCTAGTAAGGCCACACCTGGTATAATGCAACCAATTTTGGTCACCATACTACAAAAAGAGATGTTGAGACTTTGGAAAAAGTTCAGAGAAGAGCAACTAAGATGATGAAAGGCCTGGAGACTAAACCATATGAAGAAAGGCTGCATGATTTGGGCTTGGCTAGTCTAAAGAAAAGAAGAATTAGGGGCAATGTGATAGAAGTCTTCCAGTATTTGAGGGGCTGCCACAAAAAAGGAGTCAAATTATTCTCCAAAGCACTGGAGGGCAGGATTTTTTGTATTAGGATATGAATCCTACTCCAATATTTCTTTGCTTTATGTCTACCATAGATGATAACATTTATGGAAATTTACATTTCCAACATTTAATTGAAGTTCCTTTATACATTCTGGATAACTTATTTAGTGTTAAATACCAGCAATGCATCGTCTTATAAATTTTTTATTATTATTTTGTAATTGGTAGTCTTCTATATCCATTCCCCCCCACCTTCCTTTTCCTGCCAGGACATTTGCCCTTCTGCAGGAATCATTACAATATCCATTTTCCAGGATTTTGAAAGATAATGCAGAAAGGTTGAATCAGATAATCAGTTAATACTTCCAGGGCATTATAGTGCAGCTTATCTGATTTAAACTCCTTCACAAATGATATTCCTTGAACTGTGTGTTTCTGTTGGGGCTGTGCAAAGCTTTGGCTGATTTGATTTGATTAAACTTCAGTCAAAATGCCCCATCAAAGCAAATTTGTCTCATGACCCTGGTCTGCCTGTGCTGCCTCTCCTAATGAACTTAACTAATCAACATGGAGCATTCCTAGCAAATCGCCACTGTACCAGTAAAGGAGAATATTTGTAGCTCAGGGTTGAAATGAGGGGTTCTTGGTGATCTGTGCTTGCTTGTTTTCTTGGTAGCACTGATGATATTACCTAGTTGGGTCATGAAACATCTGGAAGAAAACAAGCAAGCTCAGAGAGCACCAAGGACCCTATAGTCCTCCTGCTCCTCTTCTCCTTCTCTGTCATTCCACAAACCCTACTCCTTTCTAGCACTGATGATGTTACAGCCCTCCTCCTCCTCTTCCTTCTCCAAACAAAACCCATCCCTTCTAGCACTAATGATGTTACCTAGTTGAGTAATGAAATGTCTGCAAGAAAACCCCCAAGCTCAGAGAGCACCAAGGACCCCTCAAACCTCCACTGTGGTCCCATCAGTTCCTGCCAAGGATGGTGAGGAGGGGCTGGTCTGTGTCCCGAGAAATGGAAGGAGGGTACAGCTGGCCGACCTGCTATGTCAGCCATCCGAGCTTCCCAGAAACCCAGCAAAACTGTTGCAATCCCAGGAAGGAAGACAGAAGCTTTTGAAACGTGGACAGGCAGTCCTTGACTTACAACCACAACTGAACCCAGAATTTATGTTGCTGAGAAATTTGTTGTGAGTTTTGCCTCATTTTGTGACCTTTCTTGCCATGGTTGTTAAGTGAATCACTGCCATTATTAAATGAGTATGGCAGTTGTTAAATGGGAATCTGGCATCCCTACCGACATTCTCAGAAGATCGCAAAGGGGAATCACATGACTCTGGGACACTGCTACCAGCATAAATACAAGCCAGAGGCCAAGCATATGAATTTTGATCACATGACCAGGGAGACGCTACAAGGGTCATAAATATGAAAAACAGTCATAACAATACAATACATAACAGTCAGCCACCGACCCCCTCCCCCAGTAGCCAAATCAGAGGAGGAAGAGGAGGTGTGGGAGTCAGGATCAGCATCAAGGCAACCTGGGAGCTCCGAAGGGGAAGAGGGAATGGAACTGGGAGAGAGAGAGAGAGAGGGAGGGAGGCAGGGCCTGGTCCATCCGTCAGCCCTCAGGTGGAGAGTCAACAGCCCCCAGGTCTGGAGGTGGCTGATGAGGAAGAGGAGCAACAGTTGGGTCCAGTGCCTGACATGCGGATGCACAGAAGGCAGAGGAGAAGAGAACAGGGGAAATCTATGGGCTGGTCCTTGGGATGGAAGAGCCACCCCACCCTAGCTCTGGGATAAAAGGCAGAGGGCAGAGATGAATAGATGTGCCAGACAGCTATTCATCTCCCTGCCGGAAAGATTTGTTAGCCTGCGGTGAGAGAGGAACTTTTTGTCAGGTCTGCTGGCGCTCCTAATAAAGGAATCATTGATTTAACTATAGAGGGTTTGTTTTGTTTGAGGAGCTGGGTCAGAACCTCACTTTTTTCAGTGCCTTGTAACTTGGAACAGTCATTAAATAAACTTGTTGTAAGTCAGGAACTATTTTTAAAACCTGGAGTAGGATATTTTCTGCTTTTTTTCAGCCAGATTCCCTGTGGGCTCTTTGCTGTTTGGAAGTTATTGTGCTGTCCTTTCCTCATCTTTGTTATCTCTGCCCTGAAGGAAGATGCAGGGGATGTTTTTAAAAAAATATTGTGGAAACTTGTCAACCATCCCTGCTATTTTCATCTTGTTTGGCTAACGAGTAGAGCCGCTTCAGGCATTTTCAGTCTCCCCCAATTGTGCGTGCAGAGAATACTTTTCTCCAAATTGAATCATGAATCTCGAAGTGAATCAAATTGATTTCACAACAGGCACTTGAATTATATCGTTCCCTCCGTAAATCTTGAGTTAGTCGTTTGATTGTAATCCAGAAAGATTTCCGAGAATTAGTTTCTCTCCATCTTAATGTGAGATGTTTTATATCTAAATATGAATAGAATAGAACAGAATATGGAATGGAATGGAATGGATGGAATTCAAAATAGAATAGAAATAGAACTCAATAAAATAGCATATAGAACAGAACAGAATGGAATAGGAGTTGGAAGGGGCCTTGAAGGTCTTCTGCTCAGACCCTCTGCTCAGACAGGAAATCCTATACCACTTCAGACAAATGGTTATCCAATTTCTTCTAAAAATCTTCCACTGTTGGAACATTTACAACTTCTGGAGGGATGTTGTTCCACCGGTTAATTCTTCTTACCGCCAGGAAATTCTTCCAGGTTGCTCCTCTCCTTGATTAGTTTCTACCCATTGCTTCTTGTCCTGCCTTCAGGTGCTTTGGATAGCTTGATTCCCTCTTCTTTTGTAGCAACCCCTGAGATATTGGAACACTGCTATCACAACAACCCTAGTCATTCTTTTCATCAAACTGAACATACCCAATTCCAGCAACTGTTCTTTATATATTTTAGCCTTCAGCCCCCTAATCATTTTTCTTTTTCTTCTCTGCATTGATTCTAGTGTCTCAACATCTTTTTTACAATCATGTAAAAATGACCAAAACTGGATGCAGTAGCCCAAGTGTGGCCTTACCAAAGCATTATAAAGTAGTATTAACACTTCATGTGATCTTGATTCCTTCTCTTAAAATATTAACGGTGCTTTCCAGCCCTCTCTAAGCGGTTTATAGGGTCATTCTATGGCCCCCAACAATCTGGGTCCTCATTTTACGGACCTCAGATGGAGGGAAGGCTCAGTCAATGTTGAGCCACTGAGGATCAAATTGTTGGCAGTGGGTAGAGTTAGCCTGCAATACTGCATTCTAACTATTGTGCAAAGGAAGAAAGGGAAGGAAGGAGAGGAGGGGAGGGGAGGGGAGGGGAGGAGAGGAGAGNGGAGAGGAGAGGAGAGGAGAGGAGAGGAGAGGAGAGGAGAGGAGAGGAGAGGAGGGCAATAGCAATAACACTTGGACTTCACCACTTCACAATCCTTTCTAGCCCTCTCTAAGCAGTTTATGTGTCACCCTATTGGCTCCAACAATCTGGGTCCTCATTTTACCCACCTCAGAAGGATGGAAGGCTGAGTACTCAGTTTTCATTTTAAAGGAGAAAACCTCATCCTTGAATTTATTCCACTTCACTGGCAAAGAGTTCTATGGGCCCCTCAATTACCAGGCTACTCCCCTGCTCAGGGGGGTTGCTCAGGCTACTTACTACCTGGAGAATGTAGCTTTACATTCTTCCTGCAGTCACCTGCTTATTCAGCAAGGAGCAGTGAGTTTATCATTCCCAACAGGAATCCACAGCTTCCCCCAACAAATCCAATGAAATCTGCAGCCACATGACATGCATACCCATCGTAACACTTTTTTTTCATTTTGAACGTTGCTGCTATAGTCTTGTCCCTGCTTGTTCTAATGAATTTAATAGATTCAAATGTAACTTGATTGAATGTTTGACTTGTGTTATTATCCCAGCTGAATTGCAAATACTTCCACCCATGCACTGAGAAAGCCTTTTTCCAAATCAATTCAGACATCCACGTCAAATCGGTCTTTGTTCAATTATTAGATTTAAATAGGCAAATCAGATATGATGATTTTCCCCCAAATTGATTTAAATTGTTGGGCTAATTTTCTGAATCCAGGATTTGTACTTGCCTATCTATGCCACCCAGAACATGCCAACCTCTGCCACCCAGAAGTTATTTTTTTACCGTTATATGTGGTACAAAAAGTATGCTTATCATGTTTTTCCCATCTTGAAATTTTACAAAATGCTTTTCTTTAATAAATGTGAATTATATTGAATTTTAGAGGAAATGAGCACATGACCTGCAACCTGCCTGAAACAAACCTGCCTGAAACTCTAGAAAAAGTGCAGAGAAGAGCAACCAGGATGAGGAGGGGACTGGAGGCTAAAACATACTATGAACAGTTGCAGGAACTGGACCTGGCTAGTCTAGGGAAGAGAAGGACCAGGGGAAGCATGACAGAAGTCTTCTACTTTTTGAGGGGCCGCCACAGAGAGGAGGGGCTCAAGGCACCTGAAGGCCAGACAAGAAATAATGAATGGAACCTGATCCAGGAGAGATTTAACCTGGAAATAAGGAGGAATTTTCTGATAGAGAGAACAAACAACTGATGGAACAGAAGTTGCTTCGGAAGTTGTGGGAGCTTCATCCCTGCAGGCTTCCAAGAAGAGACTGGACTGCCATCTGTCAGAAATGGTGTAGGGTCTCCTGCTTGGGTGGGGGATTGGACTAGATGACCTACAAGGTCTCTTCCAACTCTGTTAATCTGAATCTGTCTAAGATGATCAAAGTGCTGGAGGCTAAACCATACAATGAACAGTTGCAGGAACTGGGCATGGCTAGTCTGGTGAAGAGAAGGACCGGGAGAGACATGAGAGCAGTCTTCCAATATTTAAGGGGCTGCCCCAGAGAGAAGGGAGGGGTAACAAGCTATTTTCCAAAGCATCCGAAGTCCAGACAGGGAACTATGGATGGAAACTGACCAAGGAGAGATTCAACCTGGAAAGAAGGAGGAATTTTCTGACAGTGAGAACTGTCTGACAGTGAGAACCAATGGAACAGAAGTTGCCTTTGAAAGTTGTGGGAGCTTCATCACTGGAGGCTTTCAAGAAGAGACTGGACTGCCATAGGTCAGAAATGGGGTAGGTCTCCTGCTTGAGCAGTCGGTTGGACCAAAACATCTCCGAGGTCCCTTCCAGCTCTATTCTGATTGACTTGCCCAATCTCACACTATTTTCATTTTCAGGGACTGGCAAACCCTTCCCAAGGAAGCTATTTTGTGAGAGCATTCCTGACATGCTCTAAACATGTAACTCAGCATGCTCCATCATATTAAACCAAGATCTGGAAGATGCATTTGGATAATATGCTGTGCTATGTCATGTCACTAGTTGATGGTTCAATAAAACATAGGCAATGAATAATTCAGAGTGTTGTGTGAATGCAGCCAAACTATAGTCTTCTTAGATCTAAGAGATCACCTAAATCCATTTGGTTCCTGATGGAAAACCACCTGAGTTCTCTTGCAGCCAGGATGGGATAACTCGCTGTGGCCAACTCACCACAAAACTACAAATTGTCCTTGGTGAGTTGTCCTTGGTGAGTTGTCCGTGGTGAGTTGGCCATTGCGAGTTGGCCATGGCAAGTCCTTGGTAAGTTGTCCTTGGCAAGTTGGCCATGGTAAGTTGTCCTTGGTGATGAGTTGTCCTTGGTGAGTTGTCTAGGTCAGTTGGCCATGGTGAGCTGGCCTTGGCGAATTGGCCTTGGTGAGTTAGCCAGTTGGCCATGGTGAGATGTCCTTAGTGAATTATCCTTGGTAAGTTGTCCTTGGTGAGTTGGTCATAGCGAATTACCATAGAGCACTTCCAGGACCACCCATCACAGATTGAAAGTGGCAGCAGAGAAGCTGTCATCTTTGAGACGTAAGGAGCAATGCAGGGTCCATAAGGGGAAATTCAAAACATCAATTCAGCCTGTTTTACACAGAGATCTCTGCATTCAACAAGCCTGTGCTGAAAATTTGCCTGCTTAGTAACTTTGGCTGTTGTGGTGTTATGTATCTAATCTTCATTGGAATTTGTAGCAGTGATGGACTCTTGAGAGGATCAATGGAAGAATAGGCTGTATTTTGTATCTCAGGCTGCCATCGATCCTTCCCAGCCTGTGAAAATGCCATGGGAGGAGGGATGAATATAAACTAGAAAGCTGTAATGTTGTATTCTTAGTGCAGCCAATTCCTCTGAATTACTGACCAGGGAAGATGGATATTGTAGTGGAATTCATCTTTAAAGGCCCACATTAAAGGTCTTTCTTTTATCCTATTTTCTGTTATGATTATTTTTTTTATTCCATGATCTTCAGCTTTCTGGGATTAAAGAAGAAAGACAATCCACCTTTTAAGAAGCCTGACATTATTAAAGTTAATATTACAGTAATGCTTATTTTAATAGCTATCTTTCCATATAGTATTCCTAAGAAAAAGAGGTTTTTATATATCAACTTCCCTCTTAAAAGAATGCAGAGAAGAGGGATATAATGTGAACCTGATGCACTCATACTGTCCCTTATAAGTAAATTTGTAGTCATCTATAAAAATCATTATTTCCCTCAAAGCTTTGCTGCCTCTTTTTTTAAAGTGCCAATTCCTATTAATATGCAAATCCATCTATATGAGCATTAATTTTCTCCCTCTCTTTCCCCCTTTAGATTGAAGTTGCAGATGCTGTAAGCAGAGTTGTGAAAAGCCACAAATATTCTGTGCAGCAGAAAGCATTCTGGGGTTACGGGACTCCAAAAATTATGCTGCTGAAATTCTGCCATGAAAAAAATCATCCCTTTTTTTTTGGTGGCTGTGGGAGAATTAAAAATGTACAGGGAGTTGCACAAAGGGATCAAAAACAATCAAGAGTCAGGGTGACAGATGCAACTCCCCATAATCCAAACCAAAATTCTTTTTTAGGTGTGTTACATATGTGATGCAGTAAAAAAGGGGGCAGGACTTCACAGTTGGACACAGGTGTGAAACTTCCATCGAATCTAATACTTCCAAAGAAATCATTTTCAACAATCATCCCCCAAGTAGGTGAAAATATTCCCCTCGTTTCCAATGAAATCACCCTGTGACCTTTTGAGATGATATTAAAAAATGCAATATTGCCCTGAATAAAATAAGTTTTAAAAATATTTTATTTGTAAAGTTAGCAAACAATCCTAGATAGAAGGATAGAGATGATAGACAGAGATAAGAGAGAGAGAGAGAGAGAGAGAGA
>BHFT01035848.1:0-86589 GCA_004320025.1 Laticauda laticaudata
ACCAGGAGGGAGCGGCGGAGCCATCTCAACTGGCCCGAGAGACTCAGGCAGGAGCGGCATGGCTGACTCACCCTTCCGGGAGGTTCCATGGAGAAGGTCAAGTGAAGCAGCGATCCCGTCCGAACCGCTTTAAGACCAAAACAAGACTGAGCCGCGCAGGTCAACTAGAACTCGGAAAAACCCCACCTACCTGCATGACTATGTAACCCACGTTGGACTGAACTAAAGGGGGAGGGGTGTTCTGTATGGAACTTGGTAGTGTTCCAAGTCCCTCATTCTGATTGGCTGGAAAGGCCACTTATGGATTGGTTAGGAACCAATCCGGGAAGCCGCCAAGTGGTGGAAAGAATTAAACAAGTGTCATTGGCCACAAGCCATTGGCAAGCCGCTATATAAAGGACTGCTGCGGCTTGGACTATGTTCCGTATCTTTTGCCTAGCGGTTTGTAATAAAACTTGTTGTTTGGAACCTGGTCTCATGTGCTTCTTTCCGGACGGAACACAACTAGCATCTGCTTTATAGGGTTATGTGTATGGAAGGTCAGAAAAGTCAAGATGGTAGTCACAGAAGTATGGTGGAAGCTTTGCCTATTTTTTTTAGGTGCAACTCCAAGGCAATTGCCTTTCTCCTCCCCGCCCTCAACTCAGTTGGAGGCTTCAGAGGGACAGGAAAATAAAACAGAGAAGAACTCTGCAGCATTAATAGCCTGTTTTCCCATCCTGAAGAGTTAAATCATCTCAAAAACCCCACCCAGAAAAATATGCCAGGAATCCCAAAGCACCCTAATAATAAGGTAGAAAAATGGAAAGCTCTTTGCCAGGTATTGAAAACATTGCAGAAATCACATAGCAGATTAAGATGCAGCACTATAAAAGAACACTGTCTGGTGACCCAGAAACAATCCGCCTAAATCTCCTTCTCAGGGCCGGGCTGCTAGGGGTTCACAGGGGTTCGGGAAAGCCCCTAGTTAGGATTCTGGATAGTTTGGAAGAATCCCGAAATCCCATTCCTGGCTGGCCCCACCCACCTCTTCTCTCTCCTCCCAAGAGTCCCTACACAGCCTGTTTTGGATGCAGGTAAGTTCAGGGCACACACAGAGGCTCTGGGAGGGCAAAAAATAGGCCTTCTGGAAGTTTGGGAAGACCAGAAATGGGCCTGTTTCTGGCTTCCAGAGAGCCTCTGAAGCCCAGGGAAGGCAAAAACGGCCCTAGCACTGTGGTACAGGAAACCAAGTAGGCCATGGCCATGCCCACTCAGCAACCAGGCAGAGAACCCTTTACTAAAATTTTTGAAGCCCCACCCTTGCTCCTTCTCCCTATTTCTTCCTAGGCTCAGTTCAATGGGTTTCTTTGGCTGAATGCTCTCTTCTGAAATTCTGAGCAAAGAACGAAAGAAATTCACCTGTGTTCCAAAGAGGGCTGCTGTGTAGGATTTGGAGTACCTGGGCATGACTGTCAGAACTGAAAGATGGAAAGCATGAGGTAATTCTTGAGCTTCTCTGCAATTTGGAATTGTTAGTATTCTTGGGGTTTCTGTTCTACTCGATGTGCCAGCAAATGCCCCGTGTCGCCATTCTTGGGAGCCTATCCTGTTCCTAACTGATCCAGTTATTTTTAGAGCAGTTTTTTCTCTCTACCATGGCAGCCTTAAGATTGGTGGACTTCAACTCCCAGAATCCCCCAGCCAGCATGGGGAATTCTAGGAATTGGAGTCTATACATCTTATAGTTGCCAGAGTTAGAGAAACACTGGTTTCGAGGCCCGAACCTTATAATCCTGAGTTCAGATTTGCCTCAGCAGGTGGGAGCACTGAACAGACTCTTTCACTCTGCCAAGAAATGATTCTGTGACAGTTAAACTTGGATATATCCTTTCCTTTAACATTGCAGGTGTAGAAATGGAGAAGAGGACATCTTACCATAAGGACAAAGAAGATCTCAGCCTTCTTTGTTTCATTAGTGGAGTGGGCCGATCCACTTCTGCCTTTGCAGGAATCCAAATGATCACATCCCTGTCAGATGCTGATTAAAATGGTTTCTAAAGAGGGTCTTGATTAGACAAAAGCATCGATTGGAGCTTCTCTCAGAAACAAAGCACTGAATCAAAACCAAAACAGGAGCGGAGAGCTACATTGCGCATGAAACTAAACATGGAGTCCAAGAGTTTTTGATCAAGATACAAAGTTTGCACAGATTTCACAAGATTCCTTTCCTATAATCTGGCCAGCTCACCCATGATAATCAAAGATTGTCCAGTGCATCAACGTTTTGTAATTTGACCAACATGTGTTGACTATCATTCCATGATTAGAACATCAACTCAACCAATCATTTCTGAAAGCTTCATTCCTACAAGCACAAAATTCCCTAGTATGCAATAATTCTTTTTCATATTATCGTGCTTTTTCATGAGACAACTGGACTTTCTTTGTTTTTTCTTGAGGATATTTCATATCAGGAGAATGCTACCATTCTGGTGAATCAATTTCAATTCCAGATAAGCCAACTCAAAAATGTGCATAGCAGAAGGGAAACAAGAATAAAGGAAGCACAATTGGGTTTAAAAATGTCCTCAGCTGAGAATATTTACCAGTTAAGCCAGAATAAATGTAATGTTAATGTTAATATCAGTTGACTCTTGATTTTTTTTACTGGATCTTAACTCTTGTTTCTACTAAGTTGACTTTCTTGAAGAAAGTAACTATATTATCTCAATGAACTTGCTTGGGGTAATGTGATGCACATGTTTTAGAAATAGAATGAAGAGTTTAGGTCAACCCCAAATATTTCTTAAGTCATTGCTTTTATTTAGTTTCCCTGACTAAATAAGTTTCCCTTGCTATCAAGTGGACTGACTCCAGTCTAATAAATCCTTACCAGCCAAGTTAAAAAAACTTCATAAATCCAGGAAGAATCTCCTAACAGAGGTTATTCTGAGTCATTTTATCTTTGTAAGAGAACAAAATAGAGATACAGTTCATTCCTATAATATTTTTTTAACCTCTCGCTGAATAAAATAAAGGGCCTGTATAAAATGCAAAATTATTCCAGCTTGTAGAAGAAATTAAAGTGATGTATATGAAAACTTATTTTGATTTTACAAATGATACATTTTGAACATAAATATATGATGTTAGACTATAGGTTTTCATGATTTTCTTTTTATAAATTCTCGCTTGGAGAAGCACTGAAGAAACTGTAATACGCATTCTATAAGTTTTTCAAACCCTAAAAAGTAGATGAGCTTTGACCATAGAGTCACAGCTCTATCTTATAGCATTCATATATAATATTTGTGGAGCACATTTTAATTCTTCCTCCCTAGACAAAGCTTGGAGCCTTCAGTTCATGGAACAGTGATTTGTTTCCTATATTTTTATTGCCATATAAATTGGAGGAAAAACAAGTAGAAGAGATGATGGTGACATGGGCTAGAGATTTTGGATATGATATAAAACTGGAGCAATGGCAAACATTACGGGAAAAGAACAAAAAGATTACTTCTCCCATAGCATATAAGGAGAATTTATTTAAAATATTTTACCAATGGCATCTCCCCCCAGCCAGGCTGGCTAAGATTAATCCCCAAAATGTTGGATCAATCAATCTCCAAAATGTTGGAAATGTTTAACAGAATGGGGCACACACTATCATGCACGGTGGAGTTATAAAAAAGCACAAGAATTTTGGCACAGGATTGGAAAATGGCTGGAAGAAATGATGGGATTTAAAATAGACCATAGACCAGAATGTTTTTTATTTATTACACCAAAAAAATATAATTAGGAAGAGATATACTTGATAATACATGTCTTGCCACATCAAGAATGGCAAGAATGGATATTTGGCCAGAAGTGGAAGGAGGAAGAAATCCCTTGTGAAGACGAAGTAATAAATAAAATTCTGATATGCACTGAAATGAATAGTGTTCCATATTAGCATTCTTGGAATACCCTCAGCTGATTGGTCAAGATGAACTGCACTGTGATTAGATGGAAGAACGACGGTGATTGGTCGGTAAAGAATCTACCATGATTGGTCGAGCCGATTGCAGGAGATTCAGAAGGCTGTCATTGGGTAAGAGCTGCCGGCAAGCTCTATAAGAAGAGCTGCCGCGGCTCGCAGGTCCAGCACAGATCTATAGCTTTTTATAAAGAGTTGAAGTTACTCTGGTCCTCGAGTCTCATTTTTCCACTGTGCTTCTACAGTGGCGCAAGGATAGATCTGAGACAAAGACACCAGTTGGCAACATGCAACTGAGCTGAACAACCGATGAGATGGCCGGCAGCAACTCGCACCTGCACCATTCGACCAGGCAAGCCGAGGACGAGGAATCATACATCGATCGATTCCTCATGTTCCTCGAGAGGCAACAACTTGAAAAATGCAAATGACCACAGGAAGAGAGCTGTGTTCCTGACCCCCTGTGGGCCGCGTATTCAGATTGCCAAAGCATTGACCAAGCCGGAAGATGTGAAAGAGATGGCTTGGCCAGACCTAGACCGACTACTTCAAAAACAACTATGCCTCGCCGTTCCAAACTGAATCCGGAGACATGAATTCTACCTCAGGATCAGAAGGATGGAGAGCATCGGGGATTTCGTGCAGCACTAAGAAACATTGGAGGTGTGTGGGTTTCTCCCAACATGGACGAGCAGACTATGGCTCAGGCAGACATTATGGTACCATTACTGGTTACCGAAGCTGTTGCTGAAGCCCACAGCAGCCGAGGCGACAAAAGAAATCAGCGGCCAAGATGTGCAAATGAAATGCAAGGGACCGGCAAATAACGTCGGAAACCAATCGCAATCTTCCGAGAAAAGAACAGGCTGGCTACAAAGCCCAACAGCACACTATGAGGACGTCGAACTTTTCCCCCAATACCAAAGATGATGAGGAAGAGATACACCAGATTGCAAGCAAGCGAGACTTGAGGAGAGGTCGTAAGTCAGGTTTCCAGTGCACGGATGCGGTGGTGACCACCCCCGTTCAGAGTGCCATTCTTAGACACCCATTTTGCCAGTACTGTGAGAAACGGGGGCAAATCACTAAGGTGTGCAGAACAATGAAAAAACGAAACTACAGCCCAAGCGAATGCAGCAGTGCACCCCCCAGGAAATGAGACAAACTATTCAGAGAACCGTTGGAGCTGCAGGAATCGAAGCAAGTGTCTCAGCAAACTGACGAACGTGAAGAACCCACAAACGGTCACCAATCGGCCACTCAGACAACTCAACACAAGAAAAAGTGCATGTGCCAGGTCAGCATCAAACGGAGGCTGTCAGAATGGAAGGTGGATTCTGGATCCTACCACTCCATGGTATCCTTGGGACACGATGAAGCAGTTAGTGCCCAGCTTACAAAAACAAGAGCTAGAACCAGAAATCTAACTATTAAGGACTATCAGGGGAACGAATCCCGTATATAGGAATGGACTCCATGTATACGTGTGCATCGGGGTCAAAGCATGGAAAAGAGTTCTCCCACTAACAATTGTGGACAGAGACCGCCCAAGCCTGCTGGACTGGAATGGAAAAAACCAGACGGGTCAGTAAAGAATTTGTGGGGACCACAAAGCGACCCTAAAATATGCACTGCAACAGAGTGCATACCCAGTTCTGGTGGTACAAGGCACGCTCCTACACTCACTCGGGGAGGAAAAGTCTTCGCGAAGCTCGACCTGGCGCCACGCATACCTACAGCTGCCGGTCCGACGCCGAGACTGCAGAAGCGCAAACCATTGTGACCCACAGGGGGGCTTGCCTGTGCAAAAGACTCCAATTCAGAGTCAGCGTGGCACCAGGTGTGTTCCAGAGCTTAATGGAACGGTTACTGCAAGAGCAATAAAGGAGTCATGCATATTTCGATGATGTCTTTTGGTAGCACCAAAGACAAAAGACAATTGGGAATGCCGACTCAGGGAAGTCCTGCAGAAATTTAAAAACGCAAGGACTAAAAGTTAAAAAAGAAAAGTGCCAGCTATGCACTGAAAAAGTTGAGTTCCTGGGATACTTAGTGGTTAAAGACGGAATTCACCCCACCCAAAAAAATTAAAGAATAAAGGAAGCCCAAGACCTCAAAATAAGGCAGAATTATAAGCTTTTCTGGACTAATTAATTTTTACATGTCTTTTTGCCACAAAAGGCAACAACAGCAGCAAACCTCTGCATAGGTTACTCGACAAGGACGTCCACCTGGTCCTGGGGCAAAGCAGGAAGAGGCCACCTTCGCGGAAAATAAAAATTTCCTCACATCAGAATCTCCTCATCCAGTAACAACGAAACCCTACCAACTACTGTGACCTGCGACGCCTCTCCATTTGCATTGGAACTATAACTGAGCCATACTCTGTCAGCGGGAGAGAAGCACCAATTGCATACTTCTCAAAGACATTATCAAGGGAAAAGAATTATAGCCAGCTCACAAGGGAGGCCTAGCAGTGGTTACGGCGTGAAGCGGTTTCACGAATTACCTTTACGTCGGGGACTTCATCATCATCACCAATCACAAACCACTCCTGGGATCCTGGCAGGGAACAAGCACCCCAACATCCCTGTCACCCGGATGACAAGGTGGTCGGTTCCTTTGCTGCCAACAACTACCAGCTAATCCATCGCCTGGAAAGCATCTTGCATGCCGATCATTAAGCCGTTGCCCCCTGCCAATCCAGAGACAACCCTGCACCCACCACATCCACCCTGCAAATAGAGAACCTGCCCAACCTGCCAACGACCGGTCAGACATTGCTGGAGATGACAATAAGATGGAAACTGGCGTGGGTTTTGAGCTGGGTAGAAAAAGGGTGGCCGGAACAGAGAGCAGTGACCAGTTTAAACCCTTCCAGAACTGGCAGACTGAACTATTTTCCCCATGCTTCTACAGATAGGCTAACCTAGCAATGAAAAATAAGGATGAATCAGAATATTATATAATTGGAATAGATTTTATCATTGGTAGTATGAATCCAGCCTAACCAAATTTAAATACAGATGAAGCTGACAGAATAAGACACCAGCGTTTCTCACATCTTATGCACAACGGAAACCACCCAAAAAAGTAATTTGCAAAAAGATGAATTCAGATGCACTACAAACCCTGAAAAATGATAACAGCAATTAATACTCCCAGCAGACACAAGGAATGCACAGTAGTAATGGACAGAAAAGACTCCGAAACAAAAATGACAGACTACTCCAAGACTCCAATACAAACCTATAAACACAGACCCAACCACATATCTAGAAAAATTAACCAAGAAGAAAATTATAACCAGCCACATAAGCAAAGAATATCCAACAGACGATCATCCACAAGAGGAAAATCTTCCAGATGCCCCAAACTATAACGGCTCCCAGAAAATCACCAAAGAAGGCATAACTCTCAGACCTACTATAGTCAGCTCCAAGGAGCACCACTACAAACCTAGCTAAACACTTAGCAAAACAGCTACAGCCCATGCTGAAACGCAGCTTCACATGTACAAAACTCATACCACTTCTTGGAATGATCAAAGATCTACACATGGAACAGATCTGCTTGTAAGTTTCGACGTGGTTTCACTTATTCACTCAAGTCCCATAAAAGAAAACTCTCGAAATCATCAAAAATAAATACCAACACAGCTAAACACCTCATGGAACTAACAGACACTGCTTAACCAACACCATATTTCATATACAAAGGAAAGATACAAGCAAATTGAAGGAGCCCCTATGGATCAACCACTGTCATCCGTCATTGCAAACCTGTTCATGGAAGAATTCGAATCCAGGGCCCCTGGCTAATGCCACCCACACCAAACTATGCAAAAGATATATCGATGGACACATTTGTGATTTTGGCCCCATGGAAAAAAACCTAAACAATTTTCTAACACACCCTAAACAGTCACAGCACCCCAAAATCAAGTTCACCATGGAAACGGAAATAAACAACTACCATTCTAGATGTACTAATCTAAAAAAAGAACAGATGCACACTAAAGACCACCGTATACCAGAAAAAAACACACAACCCAACCGCCTACCTCAACGGCCCAAATCCCACCACCACCCAGCACAAGATAAACTCCGTGGCCAAAACACTAATCTGCCAGAACCAAACGCCTGGCAGACAAACAAATAAAGACTGAACCTATGCCACCCCTGACTAAAAAGTACTGACAGCCAACGGCTTCCACAAAAACAAAATCACTAGCTTGATCCACAAAAACACACTAAGACATAATAGAGACATAGAAGATATATATTTACACAAATGTATATAAGATCCATATTATATCATGTACTAAAATATTAAAAAGTTATGTTAAACAATTCCACCTCATTTAATATTTTTTAAATGTAATACTTAATAAAAAAAATTTTTTAAGAAGTTTGTTTCCTATTTTTTCCTTTTTTTCCCCACCCCAGTAATTTCCTTAAATTCTGATCAGCTAGCAGTTCATTGATTAGCTTCCTCATTGGTTGGGTTCAATTCCCTGCACGCTCACTGCCAGTTTTAACTATGGTACATTATCATGCCGTCATATAAATGACACAGTGCATAATTTTCATCAATCATATCATCTTGATTAACTATGTGTCATCAAGTTAACTCTTAGTAACCCCTTAGAGACTTTCTTCAGAACATTATATCTTCAGTGAGGTCCTTCAGAATTTCCAGCGTTGCATCAATTGTACTCTAAGTTCCTTGCTGATAAGTAGTCTTTTCTTCTTCTTTTTTTCCATCTTTCCCAACACCATCAACTTCTCAAGAGAGCCAGATCTTTGCAGAATGGGTCCAACATAAAATAATGTAAGGCTGATCATTACAGATTACATATTAATAGAGTTGGAAGGGAACTTGTATTTTGTACATTTAATAAGAACTTTACATTAATTTGTTTTCTTGGGGATTCATCTTATTCTTGGCAGTCTTGTCCAATAGCAAAGTTCAAAAGCAATAGCAGCTTTTGTATCCTCCTTCTACCAAATCCAAATTTCACTTCCATATAATATTTCAGGGGAAACCACTGCATGCACAATTTGTAGCTACATTCATTCTCTTTCAGCCCAACTCACCTCACAAGGTTGTTGTTATGGGGGGAAATGGGGAGAAGAATTTATATTTGGACATGTTTGCTACCTTGATAGATACAACAGTTCATGTAGTTACAAAGTTACTATGGCACTGAAAAAAATAATTTATGACTGTTTTTCATACCTATGACCATTGCATTGTACGACCATGGCCAAAATTCATATGCTTGGCACCTGATTCATGTTTATGGTGGTTGTCATGTCCCCTTTTGTGAATTTCTGCCAAGCGAGGAAGCCAGATTCACTTAACAACCAGGTCAACTAACTTAACAACTGCAATGATTCACTTAACAACTATGGCAAGAAAGGTCATAAAAAGGAGCAAAACTCACTTAACCTATGTCTCCCTTAGCAAGATAGACTTTTGGGCTCAGTTGTGGTAGTAAGTCAAGGACTACCTATATTTGTAAAAATAATAAAAGTGGTACAAACAAACACATAAAGATCACAGCATCTTCTTAAAGACCTTCACTGATACTCTATCAAGCACTAGCCTGCGCTGTGTTTCATTATCTGAATACAGTTCACCATTTTCTTGATGATGTCATGGAATATCACAGTTCCCCTTCTGTACCTGGGAACTCCCTCTGTCTCCTGCTGGGTTGATTCGGCATCTATTTCTCCCCATTTCCAGTTTTTCCTTCCATGCTCCTTCCTGCAACATCTATCGCGTCACATTCCATATCTCATCTCGGGAGCCACCACAATCTGAATCTAAACGGTCCAATTTAATATTCGGCAAGCGGAAGACAAATGTAATATAATATAAAAAGAAATACAATTTAAAATAAAATCCAGAAGTGTACTCCCCCTGCTGTACATTCAAGGAAGTCCACCCTTTTTTTTTTTTTCCTGGCATGTCAACTGATCAACGTCAATGAATATTTGGCCTCTAATGATCNTAAAAAAAAAAAACAATGAAAAGAATAAAGGGAGCCTTGAGCTGTACCTGGAGGGCAAATTTGCTTTTATGAGCCTCAGAACCTGAATAATTCAGGCATGTTCATTTATTATTAATTAATATTCCATGAACAAGCCTGGTTTATTCACCCAAACAAAAGAAACCACCTGCCCCCCTCTCTACCCCCAACCTCCCTCTCTCCCAGCCCTGGACTATTCTTTTCACACCTCCTTGCCGTTTGAGATGAGCTCCTCACCCAGAGCCAGCCAGCTGGGTTTGGCACAAGCCTACGGAATGGTTGGCTCTGCCAACTGGACAGGAGCCCAGCAAGATGTTAGACCAGCCTGGGTAAATTACCCAAAATTGGGCAAAAATGGCTTTTTCATTGGTAACAACACGCAAACCTGTCGTCCATCACAACAGGCACATTTAAATTGACTTGAAGATTGCCGCATGTAAAAAAACATATTCAATAATCCCCCAAAGTATTTCTATTATGCTCACTCTGTAAACTGCTTAGAGAGATCTGTGAAGCGATATATATATATCTAAGTGCTATTCCTATTCAGATAAAAATCAATGAAATTACCAATGGTAATTTGTGGGGATGACACAGAGATCATTCAGTGATATTGTTTGTATAATATAGGTACCGTGTTTCCCCGAAAATAAGACCCTGTCTTATAATTTTTTTGCCACCAAAAAAAAAGGCACCAGGTCTTATTTTCAGGGGATGTCATCCACTGACTAACCTCACTTGCGTGCTTCATCCCTGGCCTCTTTTTCGCTGTCAGAGGCCTTCAGAAACTTCTTCTGAAGTTGGCAAAGCTTTCCTGAAGGTCTCTGCAGCTGATAACAGAGCTCTGGATCAATCTGTAGCTTTGTTATCAGCTACAGAGGCCTTCAGGAAAGCCTTGCCAGCCTTGCTGGCTGCAGAAGAAATGGGCCAGCAAGGCAGGTGTCGGGGTGTGTGATGCCTGGATACAATTGTCCAAAGGTAAGTAGTAGGGCAGTTCCATACAACCCCATCCCCACTCTGGCTTAATTTTCACCCATCCACTCTGGAGTAGGTGAGGTCTTAATTAAGGTTTATTTTTGGAATAGGGCTTATATTGGGCACACGTGTAAAAATCAAGCTAGGACTTACTTTCAGGGCAGGTCATATTTTCGGGGAAACAGGATAGTCCATGACTTATGACCCCAACTGAGCCCAAAATTTCTATTGCTAAGCAAGACAGTTGTTAGTGAATTTGGTCCCATTTTTCCACCTTTCTTGTCACAAATGATAAGCGAATCACTGCAGTTGTTAAGTTAGTGATACAGTTGTTAAGTGAAGCTGGCTTCCCCATTGACTTTGATTGCCAGAAAGTCACAAAAGTGTATCACATGACCTTGAGATATGGGGATGCTGCAATGGTCATAAAAAGCGCTTTTGTAACTTTGGATGGTAACTAAATGAATGTACAGGTAGTCCTCTACTTACAACCTATAGAGTAGTCCTTACCTTACAAGTATACATCACAGTCTGTACAGTCTGTACAGGTAGTCCTCAAGTTATGACCAAGTTACAGTCAAGTTTAGTGACTATTTAAAAATAGGAAGGTGCTGAAGGAAGGGAGTTACTGCCAGGTTTCAAAGTTCAGTCAGACGTTCTGATAAATGTTTTGAGTAATGAAAGAAAATGTTTGAGAAACAGCGTGTCAATCTAAGGGAGGAGGAAGAGCAGAAGACCTGACCAGCTTCAGCCAAAGCTGGAAATTATTGCTACAGCTTAATTAAAGGTGGCAGCAAGGGACTGTCTGCAGGGAGAGGGTCAGAAAAGTCAAGATGGCTGTCCCATTTTAAAGCCCTGAACATTTCAGACTTTACCCCTTTTTTGGAAAACATTAAGCTATTGATGCTAGGTGTATTTGCCCAGCTATTTAAACAGCATGCAAAGAAAGCCAGTTTGGAGTAGTAGGTAGGACATCAACATAAATACCAGGAATTCTAGCCCTTCCTTAGGCACAAACCAAGCTAGGTGACTTTGGGTCTCTCTTTCTCTTTTTCTCCCCCTCCCTCCCTCCCTCTCTCCCTCCCTCTCTCTTTCTCTCTCTCCCCTATAAAGCAGACAATGGCAAGCCACTTCTGAAAATCTTGCCAGGAAAACTACAGGGACTTTCTGATCAATTACTAGGATTCAACAATGACACAATGGTACACACTCACAGGGAGGGAGGGAGGGAATGAGGGAGGGAGGGATAGAAAGATATTTAACATATGACAAATACATGGACTTATGGTGCTTCAAATGTTAATTTCCAGTACACCCAGACATTCAAGGACAGGGCGTCAGTGGTGGGTTGCAAACTATTTTACCACCAGTTCTGTGGGCGTGGCTTGGTGGGTGCGCTTTGAGTGCCAAATGTGCATTTTGCACATGCACAGAGGGTTTCTACCTACCTTCTCCTGCAATCCTGCCAGAGGTAGCATTCAGCTGGTTCTGAGCAGTTCTGGAGAACCGGTAGTGGAAATTTTGAGTAGTTCAGAGAACCAGTAAATCCCACCTCTGACTGGAGATTTTACAGTAACCTTCCCCTGCCACACCCACTAAGCCACGCCCACAAAACTGGTAGTTAAAAAATTTCAATCCCACCACTGAATCCTGTGTCTTCAACAGCTGACGTGCAGCAATCTGCTATGTTGCATGAAGGAGCTGAACTTCAAAACCAGGAAATAAAAGTCAGTATAGAGCCAGGGCAGGCGGGAGGGCCCAGCAGCTGGTAGTCGGTGTGAACTGGTTCAGTCTCAGCTGATCTTCAGAGATACCAGTTCATCTGAACTGGGCCGAACTGGTACCACCACTGGTCTAAGTTGAAAAAAACAGACATTGGACTATTGTAAGCTTTTGATGGACATTCAGACACAATGGGATGGATATTTTCTTGAGGAGCACAACAGTCATACTGAGGGGTAGAGACAAGACTTAAACAAGGAGTCCTGGCAGTCACCATGTTGAGTACAGATCCTGTTCAGGATTGACTGCGTTGACAACTGACAGCCAGACTACACTGGACAGAGAGAGAGAGAGAGAGAGAGAGACAGGAAGAGAGAGAGAGAGAGATGGAGAGACAGAGAGAGGGGACGGGTGGGAGAGGGACAGATACAGAGACAGAGACACAGAGAGAGAGACACAGAGAGACAGAGACAGAGAGACAGGGAGAGAGAGACAGGGAGAGTCGAGGGAGGGAGAGGGACAGATACAGAGATGAGAGACAGAAAGAGAAAGAGAAGAGAGAGACAGAGAGGCGGGAGGAGGAAGAGGGACCAGATACAGAGACAGAGATGAGGAGTCAGATTAGAGAGACAGAGAGAGACAGAGAGGACAGACATGAGGCGAGGGAGGATGGAGAGATACAGATAGAGCGAGAGAGGGGGGGAGGGAGACAGGACAGAAGGGAGAGGGAGAGCCATACAGGACAGAGCCGAGAGAGAGACGAAAAAAAAGAGACAGACAGAGAGAGAGAGAAGCGAGAGAGAGAGATACAGACAGACCAATAGAGAGAGAGAGAAGAGACGAGAGATGAGAGGAGAGAGACTGAAAGACAGACAGACAGACAGACAGACAGGACAGAACAGCAAGAGGGAGGGGGAGAAAGCGCAGAGAGGCGAGAGATACAGACAGAGCCAATTGAAGAAGAGAGAGGAGAGACGGGGGAAGAAGAGGAACAGAGAGAGA
Source organism: Laticauda laticaudata (assembly GCA_004320025.1). Classification (NCBI taxonomy): domain Eukaryota; kingdom Metazoa; phylum Chordata; class Lepidosauria; order Squamata; family Elapidae; genus Laticauda; species Laticauda laticaudata. Next base: position 13,698 of record BHFT01035848.1, read on the forward strand.
GACAGAGATGAGGGTTCCAGGATATTAGAGAGAGAGAGAGAGAGAGACAGAGAGAAGAGAGAGACAGAGATGAGAGTCAGATAGTAGAGACGAAGAGAGAGAGAGGAGACCAGGGAGAGGGAATGATACAGACAGGCAGCCAAGAGATGAGAGAGAGAGAGACAGAGAGCGGGGAGGAAGAGGGGACAGAATTACAGAGACAGCAGATGCAGGGTCAGATATAAGCAGAGAGACGAGACAGACAGAAGAGAGACAGACAGAGAGACAAACAGAGAGAGGGAGAGATACAAGACAGAGCCGAGGGGGGGAGAGGAGGAAGAGGGACAGAGACAGAGATAGAGGGTCAGATAGAAGAGAAGAGACACGACAGAGAGAGAGAGAGAGACAGACAGACATTGAGAGAGGAAGATACAGACAGAGCTGAGAGAAGAGAGAAGAGAGAGAGAGACATAGAGAGGGAGAGGGAGATGATTACAGACAGAGCCAAGAGCAGAGAGAGAGAGAGAGAGAAAAGAGACCAAGAGAGAGGGGAGAGGGAGAGGAGAGAGGAAGAGATACAGACAGAACAGAGAGAAAAGAGACAGAGACACGAGAGAACAGACAGAGAGAGGGAGAGAGAGACAGCGGAGAGAGTCGAGGAGGGAGAGGGACAGATACAGAGATGCAGAACATGAAAGAGAAAGAGAGAGACAGAGAGGGGGAGGAGGAAGAGGGACAGATTACAGAACAGAGATGAGGGTCAGATGAGAACAGAGAGAGACAGAGAGACAGACAGAGGGATGGAGATTGCCGAGATGATACAGATAGAGCTGAGAGAGGGGGGGAGGGAGACAGAACAGAAGGGAGAGCGGAGAAGATACAGACAGAGCCGACCGAGAGAGAGAGAAAAAGAGACAGACAGAGAGGAGGGAGAAGGAGAGAGAGGAGGAATACAGACAGAGCCAAGAGAGAGAGAGAGAGAGAGAGTAAGAGGAAAGAGGAGAGAGAGGGAGAGGAGACTGAAAGACAGGACAGACAGACAGACAGACAGACAGACAGACAGCCCCAGAGGGAAGGGAGGGGGAGAGGAGAGGGAGAGATACAGACAGAGGCCTAAGCAGAAGAGAGAGAGAGAACAGGGGGGGAAGAAGAGGAACAGAGAGAGACAGAAGTGAGGCGTCAGATTAGAGAGAGAGAGAGAGAGAGACAGGAGATCGAGGGAGGGAGAGTACAGACAGAGCAGAGAGAGAAAGAGAGAGAGCAGAGAAGAGGCGGGGGAGAAGAGGACAGATTACAGAGACAGAATGAGCGGTCTAGGAACAGAGAGAGAGAGAGACAGAACAGGAGAGGAGGAACGAGAGTATGCGAGAGACGAGGGGAGGCAAGATACAGACAGCAGCCGAGAGGTGGGGGAGGAGGAAGAGGACAGAGACAGAGATGAGCGGTCAGATAGAGAGAGAGACGAGACAGAGAGAGGAGAGAGAGACAGACAGACAGAGAGAGGCGAGAGATACAGACAGAGCCCGCAGAGAGAGGAGAGAGAGAGAGAGTAGAGAGACATAGAGAGCAGAGAGGGAGAGAGATACAGACAGAGCCAAGAGAGAGAGAGAGAGAGAAGAACAGAGGACAGAGAGGAGGGGGAGAGGGAGAGGAGAGAGATACAACAGAACAGAGATGAAAGAGAAGAGACAGAAGACAGACAGAGAGAGGGAAGAGACAGAGAAAGACAGAGCGAGAGAGGGAGAGAGACAGAGAGGACAGAGCAGAGAGATAGCGAGAGGCGAGGAAGAACAGAGAGAGAGGGAGAGAGAAGAGGGAAGATTACAGAGACAGAGAGAGAGAAGAGAGACAGGAGAAGAGACAGAGAGAGAGACAGAGAGAACAGAAGAGGGAGAGGGACGAGAACAGGACAGGACAGAGCTCGAGAGACGAGAGGAGACAGACATTAGAGCAGGAGGGGAGAGGGAGAGATACAGACAGAGCCAAGAGAGAGAAAGACAGAGAGAGAGAAGAGAGGGGAGAGGCAGAGATGGAGAAGAGATACAGAAGAGACGAGAGAGAGAAGAGAGAGACAGAGACAGACAACGAGAGAGGGAGAAGATACAACAGAGCCGAAGACAGAGGAGAGAGACAGAGACAGAGAGAGGGGGGAGGGAGGACGGAAGAGGGACAGAGACAGAAGAGTGAGGGACGAAGAGAGAGAGAGAAACAGACCAGAGAGAACAGACAGAGAGACAGAAGAGAAAGGAGAGAGATACAGACAGAGCCGAGAGGGGGGAGACGGAGGAAGAGGGACAGAACAGAGACAGAGACGAGGGTCAGATAGAGAGAGAGAGAGACCAGAGAGGAGAGAGACAGACAGACAGACAGAGAGAGGCGAGAGATCTACAGACCAGCAGCCGAGAGACAGAGAGACAGGCAGACATAGAGAGGGAGAGGGAGAGTGGAGAGATACAGACAGAGCCAAAGAGAGAGAGAGAGAGAGAGCAGAGACACACAGAGACAGAGAGGGAGAGAGAAGCTAAGAGATGGGACGGAGAGAGAACAGAGACAGAGATGTAGGGTCAGATAGAGAGAGAGAAGACAGACAGACAGAGAGACAGAACAGAGAGAGGGAGAGCATACAAGGGACAGAGCCGAGAGGAGGGGGAGAGGTAAGAGAGAGACAGAGACAGAGGACAGGGAGGAATGAGGTCCAGACTAGAGCGACGAGAAGATAGAGAGAGCAGACAGACAGAGAGGACGACGAGGGATACAAGACAGTAGAAGAGGAGAGAGAGCAGAGTTGCGCGGGAGACAGAGCGACAGAGACAGGACAGACATGACGAAAGCAGACGAGAAGGAGATGGACAGTAGGAGGGGAAGAGATACAGACAGAGGCCAAGATGAGAGAGAGACAGAGAGTAGGGAGAGGAGAGGAAGAGATACAGACAGAAGCAGAGAGGAGAAAACAGAGAGAAGAGACATAGAGGAGGACGAGATGAAGGAGCAATGCAGAGGGAGGAGAGATACGAGGAAGGAAGAGGACAGTATCAGATCAGCAGAGGAGCAGAAGAGAGAGACAGACGAGAGAGAGCGAGAGAGGATCGAGAGAGAGTACAGACAGTACTGAGAGGTCAGAGAGACTAGATCGAGAGAGAGACATAGAGAGGGAGGAGACTGAGAGACACGACAGCAGCAAGAGAGAAGAGAAAGAGAGAGACAGAGAGGAGAGGAGAGGAAGAGATAGCGAGAAGGACAGAGAGAGAGAAGAGAAGAGAGAGAGAGACAGACAGAGAGAGGGCCGAGACAAATAGACAGAGCCACGAGAGGAGAGGAGAGAACAGAGAGATGGTCGGGGAGAAGAGGGAACAGAGACAATGAGGGACAGAGGAGGGTAGAGAGACAGGAGAGAAACAGAAGACGAGACAGAGAAGACAGACAGAGATGAGGGAGATGATACAAGACAGAGCCCAGACGGAGAGACAAGAGACGATAGAGAGGAAAGTTGGACATGGGAGGAAGAGACCAGGCAGCAAGAGAGAGAGAGAGAAGAGAGAGAGACAGAGAGGTGAAGAAGCGAAGCACGAGAAGGGATGAGTACAGACAGAAGCGAGAGATGACAGAGAGACAGGCAGAACTCACGAGGCGAGAGGGAGAAGAATACAGACAGAGCCAAGAGAGGAGAGAGAGCAGGAGGGGGGAGGAGGAAAGGGAAACAGAACAGAGACAGAGCATGAGGGTCAGAAGAGACGAAGAGAGAAACAGACAGAGAGAACAGACAGAGAAGACAGGGAGAGGGAGAGATACGACAGAGCGGGGGGAGGGAAGAGGGACAGAGACAGAGACAGAGGATCGGGTCGATTAGAGAGAGAGACAGACAGAGAACGACAGGAGGAGACAGACAGACACGGGAGGGGAGCCATCGGGGACAGCGAGCCAGAGAGGACAGGGAAGAGACGAGGGAAGAGATACAGACAGAGCTGAGATAGAGAAGAGACAGGACAGACGGAGAATTAGACAGGTCAGAGAGAGGGGGAGAATAGACAGAATAGAGAGGTGAGGTTAGGTAGAGAGACAGAAGAGCCCAGAGAAGAGACAGGAGAGAGACACCAAAAAGAGAAGAGAGGCGGAGGGAGGGAAGGGGACAGAGTCAGAGACAGAGATGAGGTCAGATAGAGAGAGAGAGAGAGACAGACAGAGAGACAGATAGAGAGAAGGAGGAGACAGAGCAGAGGGAGTGGACGGGGGAGGAGCGAGAGGACGAGAGACGAGCAGATAGATCAGGTCAGTAACTGAGAGAGAGATAGAGAGATCAGAAAGAGAGAGAAGACGAGACAGAGGACTGAGGACGACGAGGAGAGAGACGTATACAGACAGAGCCGAGAGACAGAGAGACAGACAGGAGAGACAGACATAGAAGGAGAGGCGAGAGGAGAGGATTAACAGACAGAGCAAGAGAGAGATAGACCAGAGGGGGCAGGAGAAGGAGGAAGATACAGACAGAGTGAGGTCAGTAGAGAAAGAGAGAACAGAAGGAGACAGACAAGAGACAGCCAGAGAGTGGGGAGAGATCAAGCAAAAGAGAAGAGAAGCCGTGGTAAAGGGAAGGGGGAGGGAAAGGGACAGAGATGACAGAGATGAAGGTCAGATAGAGAGAGAAACAGAGAGACAGAGAGACGGTAGAGATACAGCAGAGCCAGAGGAGAGAGAAGAGAGACGACTGAGGGGGGGAGGAAGAGCGGCAGATACAGAGACAGAGATGAGGGTCAGATAGCAAGGAGAGAGAGACAGACAGAGAGTACAAACTAGAGAGTGAGAGGAGAGTACAGACAAGCGAGAGGGGGGGAGGAGGATAAGAGGGCAGCAGACAGAGATGAGGAGTCAGATAGAGAGAGAGACGACACGAGAGAGCAGAGGAGAACGACCAGACAGAAGACAGAGGCGAGAGCATTACCAGACCAGACCGAGAGACGAGAGAAGAGCAGCAGCAGAGAGACAGACATAGAGAGGAAGAGGGAGAGATACAGACAGAGCCAAGAGAGAGAGGGGGGGGAGGAGAAAGAGGGACAGATACAGAGACCAGAGATGAGGGTCAGATAGAGAGAGAGAGAAGACAGACAGAGAGAACAGACAGAGAGACAGACAGAGAGTGGAGAGATACAGAAAGAGACCGAGGGGGGGGGAGGAAGAGGCGACAGAGACAGAGATGCAGGCGTCAGATTAGAGAGAGAGACAGATTAGAGAGACAGACAGAGAGACAGGACAGACGAGAGGATGGAAGAGATACAGACATACCGCAGAGACAGAGAGACAGGCAAAGCAGACAGACATAGAGAGGAGGGAGAGATACAGACAGAGCCAAGAGAGAGAGAGACAGAGAGAGGGAGAGGGAGAGGAAGAGATACAGACAGAGCCGCAGAGACAGAGAGACAGACAGACGAGAGGTAGAGATTACTAGACAGAGCCAAGAGACAGAGAGACAGGCCAAAGAGACAGACATAGAGGAGGGAGGGAGAGATACAGACAGAGCCAAGAGAGAGCAGAGACAGAGAGAGGGAGAGGACGAGAGAAGAGATACAGGACAGAGCCGAGAGAGAGAGAGAGACAGACAAGAGACAGACAGAGAGAGGGAGGAGATACAGAGCAGAGCCCGGAGACGGGGGTGGGAGGGAGGAAGAGTGTGACAGAGAAGAGACAGAGATGAGGGTCAGATAAGAAGAGAAGAGAGAGGAGAGACAGACAGAAGAGCAGACAGACAGAGAGCGAGGGAGAGAGACTGCAAAGACAGACAGATAGACAGACAGCAAGAGGGAGGGCTGGGGAGAGGGGAGAGGGAGAGGAGAGGAGAGATACAGACAAGAGCCAAGAGAGAGAGAGAGCACAGAGAGACACAGAGAGAGGAAAGGGCGGGAGAGGGAGAGGGAGAGATACAGACAGACCAAGACGACGAGAGAGAACAGAGAGAGGGAGAGGAACAGATGCAGACAGAACTGAGAAGAAGAGACAGAGACAGAGAGACAGATAGACAGAGAAACAGACAGAGAGAACAGACAGAGCCGAGGGGGGGGGAAGAGGGAAGAGACAGAAGATGAGGTGTCAGATAGAGAGACAGATAGAAAGAACAGAGAGAGGGAGAGATAGAATTACAGACAGAGCCAAGAGAGAGAGAGGACAGAGAGAGAGACAACGAGAGAGATAGACAGAGAGAGAGACAGAGAGAGGAGTAGGCGAGAGCAAGAGATACAGACAGAGCCTGAGAGAGAGAGACAGAGACAGACAGACAGAGAGACAGGGAGAGATACAGACAGAGCCAAGAGAGAGAGAGAGAACAGGACAGAGAGAGGGGGAGAGAAGAGGAGGAAGAGACAGAGATGAAGCCCGTCAGATAGAGAGAGAGAGAGACAGAGAGAGACAGACAGACAGACAGACCAGAGAGAGGGAGAGATACAGACAGAGCGAGAGACAGAGAGAACAGACAGATGAGAGGGAGCAGGGAGAGAAGAGATACAGACCCCAGAGCTCGAGAGAAGAGAAAGAGAGAGACAAAGACAGAAAGAGCAGACAGAGAGAAGAGCAGATACAGAACAGAGCCCAAAGAGAGAGAGAGAGAGAGACAGGGGGGTAGGAAGGAAGAGGGAACAGATACAGAGACCAGAGATGAGGGTCAGATAGCAGAGAGAGACAGACAGAGCCGAGAGACAGAGAGACAGACAGACAGACAGAACAGACAGACAGACAGACAGACAGACAGACAGACAGAGGAGAGATACAGACAGAGCCGAGAGACAGAGAGACAGACAGAGAGAGGAGAGGGAGAGGAAGAGATTACAGACAGAGCCTGGAGAGAGAGGAGAAAGAAGAGACAGAGACAGACAGAGACAGAGAGAGGAAGAGATACAGCACAGAGCCAAGAGATGAGGGGGCGGGAGGAGGAAGAAGTGACAGCAAAGACAGAGACAGAGATGCAGGGTCAGGATGGCGCAGAGAGAGAGAGACAGACAGAGAGAGGGAGAGGGAGAGATACAAGGACAGAGCCGAGAGAGAGAAAGAGAGAGACAGAGACAGAGAGGCGGAAGGAGAGGAAGGAAGAGAGAGGTAGAGAGCAAAGTTCTCTCAATTTCCATACTGAATTTCTCTTCTTTGTTTTCCTCATGAATTCAGTTACATTTAAGCAATTAACAGGGAGAATTTAAACATTTCTGTTTACCGATCCACTTAATAAACCTTTTGTGGTTTGATCTTAATTTCTGGACGAGAGGAAACAGAATGCATAAATTATGGAGGTCTTTCCACCATGTCTGGATGTTCAAGCATCTCTGTTGCACAACCATAAAGGCACTGGGGGGAGGAAAACCCCCTGAGTTTGGCTGTGTTTCTTCTGAGTGCCAGCAGTGTCTTGTCCTGTATCACAACTGTAGATTTCCTAAACTGGGCTTTTCAGCCCCTTAAATCACTGGGACTTTACTTGACAGCTTAGTAAACATGTTTAAGGATTTAAGCTAGATCCGTGGTCTGTTCTGCTACTCCACCACTTCTTTTTAAAAAAAGAATGAATTTGCCCGTGTCTGAAATATTGCAGGTTTTGTGATCCCCAAGGCTTTGCTCATTGAAAACTAGGAATGGCCTGATTTTGCCACAATGTTGTGAAGCTTCTTGTGAGGCTTTGCAATTGGCTCACTTCCTCACTTGAGGAAACCTAGCAAAGACAGATTTGTAACACTTTTTTTCCTGGAGTCACAAAGTAGATAATGAAGATAAGTGGGAAGTAGTAGCTTCAGCCATTCAGTACCAACAGTAAAGAAATCAACTGTCAAGGAATAGGCCAGAAATCATTGTCTTATGGAGATAATAAATGGATCCCCATCACCGACAAATGGCCCAATTTCATTTTTAGGCTAATATGTTGAGTAGACTTTCAGTTGCTTTGCTGTAGTTTAATTTTCAAGCACCATTTCTACCAAAAGACCCAACTAAAAAAGTTGGATCTCTTTGTAATCATCTAAGACAGGGGTCTCCAACATTGGCAACTTTAAGCCTGGTGGACTTCAATTCCCAGAATTCCCCAGCCAACTTTGCTGGCTGGGGAATTCTGGGAGCTGAAGTCCACCAGGCTTAAAGTTGCCAAAGTTGGAGACCTCGAGGAAACATACTCTCCAGTACATGACCATTTTTGATTGATGGAAGGCCCTCTCCTCACAGGAATCTTCTGGTGAGGGAGTAAAAGAAATGAAGCTGCAGCCACACTTATTTGTTTGTTTGTTTGTCAAAAATGTACAAGATAACAAGTATGATTATGAACATAAACAAGAACAAAGAAGTAAATGCAGATAAATGGGGACAGTAGGACAGGGACGATAGGCATGCTGGTGCACTTATGCATGCCCCCTTTAAGGACCTGTTAAGAATGGGGTGAGGTCAGTGATGGGATTCAAATTTTTTTACTACTGATTTTGTGGGCGTGGCTTGGTGGGCGTGGCAGAAGAAGGACACTGTAAAATCACCAGTCAGAGGTGGGATTTGCCGGTTCTCTGAATTACTCAAAATTTCCGCTACCAGTTCTCCAGAACTGGTCAGAACCTGCTGAATACCACCTCTGGATGAAGTTCACAGTAGACAGTTTGAGATTGAAGCTGTGAGAGGTTGAAGCTGTAACAATGGAGTCTGGTAGGGCGTTCCAGTATTGACCATTCTTGCTTGAAAAAGTCGCATTTTCTGCAATCGAGTTTGGAACGGTTTACCTTGAGTTTGTATCGGTTGTTTGCCTGTGTATTCTTGTGGTTGAAGCTGAAGAAGTCATTGACAGGCAAGATGTTGTAGCAGACAATTTTGTGAACTATGCATAGATCAGACTGCAGGCGGTGCAATTCCAGGTTGTCCAGCCCCAAAATTTCAAGGAGGTGTAGGGAATTCTATTGTGATTTGGAGGAGTGGAGTACTTTTCTTGAGAAATAGTTCTCATTCACTTTTTACAACACATACATTACGTCACTGCAATGTTGTAGAATCCCTAAACAGTGACCAAGGTGGGTTTGATCCAGGTTGATCATGAATGCCTTCCTAATTTTGGGAATTGAGGGAAGGGAAGCACTGCAGAATTCTGCTTCTTTTATAAATAAATCCCTGGAGGAATGAATGCCATTTGGTGACATTTGTGCTGCAAATTGAAAATTCAGGTTTCTCCCGATGCATTTATAATCAGCAGTTCCATTCCTCCTGGCATCTGGGTTAACTTATCACCCAGACAGCAATGTAATCTCGGTGTTTGCTAGCCTATTGAACTTCTGTGCTGCATTCTTGAAGGTTATTAATTCCTGATCAATAGCAAAAGTCACAGCCCTTTTTTTCCTGCTGTTCTGCCCTCCACCTTTCCATCAGCAGTTTTCTACCTTGTCAGAAATTCATTTGCAAGCTACATTGTCTTCCAATGTTCCTCTTTTGGTCCAACGATTTCTCTGTATGTGTGCATCATTTATGGAAGCCAGAAAAGCAGAATCTCCTGAGTGATTTGCATCCAAGAAACTGAAGAGAATGAAAATGAATCAAAGGCAGATTAATCAATCTTGGAAAGTAATATTGCACACAGACCAATGGGTCCAGATAACATGGATATAGACAACAGTATTGTGTTTTCTGTGGAATTCTTTGGCGCTCTCTAAGCTTGGTTGTTTTCTTGCAAATGTTTCATTACCCAACTAGGTAGCACCATCAGTGCTAGAAGAGAGAAGGGTTTGCTCTCTTTTTATATAGTAGTGGCTTGCTTTGTCACTGTTGGTGGGGGTGTTGTTCATGGCTCCTTGATTAGGCTGTTGTTTACCCTAACTTGTCTGTCTGATGTTGCTTTCTAGATACACTTCCAAAGATTGCTTGCTTATGATTATATACCATCAAGTCAAGTAGCAATTCTGAGTGACTATGTAGATTTTCTCCAGGAGGAATTGGCCTGACCTGGATTTTTTTAGGTCTTTCTATCCCAAGGATGTGAGAGTGTGTGTGTGAGAGAGAGATCAACACACAAAGTGAGTCCAGAGTATGCCGAGTTTAGGAGTGAATTGATTCTTTAATCCATACACTGAATAGTAAATAGGCTTACCAATGTTTGGTTTTAGATACAGGTTATCAAAGAAGTATAAAAGCCATCAATAATCCTGTTCCTTACTGAATTCTAACAGCTATACAACTCAGCTTGGATATATATTCATTTCTGTATTCATTTCTTCATATGAAAAAAGTAAGGTTGTACATTTAGGCAAGGAAAATCAAATGCACAGGTACAGTATATGGGATACCTTTTTAATAGTAACTGTGATCCAGCCATGTGCAGCAGCTGCCAGAAAAGCCAACAGAGTTCTAGGCTGCATAAACAGAGGGATAGGATCAAGATCACGTGAAGTGTTAATACTACATTATAATACCTTGGTAAGGCCACACTTGGAATACTGTATCTAGTTTTGGACGCCACAATATAAAAAAAGATGTTGAAGCTCTAGAAAGAGTGCAGAGAAGAGCAACAAAGATGATTAGGGGACTGGAGGCTAAAACATATGTAGAATGGTTGCTGGAATTGGGTATGTGTAATTTGATGAAAAGGATTAGGGGAGACATGATAGCAGTGTTCCAATATCCGAGGGGCTGCCCCAAAGAAGAGGGAGTCAAGCTATTCTCCAAAGCACCTGAGGGCAGGACAAGAAGCAGTGGGTGGAAACTAATAAAGGAGAGAAGCAATTTAGAACTAAGGAGAAATTTCCTGACAGTTAGAACAATTAATCAGTGGAAAAACTTGCCTCCAGAAGTTGCGAATGCTCCAACACTGGAGGTTTTTAAGAAAATATTGGATAACCACTTGTCTGAAGTGGTGAAGGGTTTCCTGCCTAGGCAGTGGGTTGGACTAGAAGACCTTCAAGGTCCCTTCCATTAGCAGTTGTCTATCTCATGTGGGGGCCTAGATTTCTGGCAAGAAGGAAATGTTGTCAACTTTGTAGGAGTCAAAACTCACAAAGGGCAGGCTAAGAATCTAGAAAGCGCGCCAGCTAGGGTGTAGGACAGAGAAGACACCAAAAGAGCTAGAAGCCAGGAGGGAGAGTGAAAACTCCATTGTACTTCAGGTAATCCAATAAGAAAGATAGATGGAAGGAAAAGGATGGTGGAGCTGTAGAACAAAAGTAAAGAATTAAGAGAATGGAAAGTTTCATCAGTACTGAATCTAACTCCTAACGATTTCAAGGGCTTGTTCCATTCAGGTAATCCTCAACTTAAAACTATTTATTTATGTCCATTCAAGGTTGTAACAGCACTGAAAACAGTGACTTATGATGGTTTTTCACACTTAGGATGGTTGTAGCATCCTCATGGTAACGTGATAAAACTTGGGACACTTGCCAACTGGTTTATGTTTATGACAGATTCCTTGTGTGTCTAATCACACTTGGCCAATAAAGAATTCATTCATTCAATTCATTCATTCATTCATGACAGTTGTGGTGTCCTGAAGTCATGTGATCTCCTTTTGCGAGCCTTCTGATTAGCAAAGTCAAGGGGGAAGCCCCATTCACTTAACAACCGTGTTACTAACATAACAACTGCAGTGATTCACTTAACAACACTGGCAAAAAAGGTTGTAAAATGGGGCAAAATTAATTTAACCACTGTCTCACTTAGCAATAGACATGTTGAACTCAACTGTGATCATAAGTCAAGTCATCACCTCTATATATTTTAGCAAGTATTCCTCAGAACATTTTTCAGTGGTGGTGCTTTAAACAAAATTTTCAATATTATCCTGCATAACATACTCAAAGGTCAAATCTATAGTCTTTGAATTAATAACGAAAGAAGCTTCTTGGATCAAAATATGATTCATTGCTTCCAACATATTGTGGGGGGAGGGTTTCCCATATGCAATTATATGCAAATTTGTTCGATAGCTTAATCAACTAAAGCTGATCCACTCAATCCATCAAAGTGTCTTTAATCAAGTCTCAGCTTTCACAGAGCAATATTACTCAAGTATGCCACTATCTTTTTCCATATTTTGTTTTTTTCTTCTTTTAATGTTTTCTTTGTTTAGTTTTTTTTTTAAATCATCCTATTCCTTACCTGGAGGGTTTCTGTGATGCATAAGGCAATCTCTCTTGTACATGTACACATTGACTGGGGACTTCAGATCACTCTTGCCAAATCTTGCTGTTGATGGCGCACCCTAAAAGATCCGCCAGCTGTACCAAATAGCTCCTGAATTCATGCTGAGATTACAGGTAATCCTCAGTTTACAGTCACAATTGAGCACAAACTTTCTTTTGCTGTACAGTCGTACAATGAATTGTGTTCCATTTTTAATCTGGCCATATATATATATATCTACAGCTTCAGCTACACACACACACACACACACACACACACACACACACACATATTTGGACAGAGTGGCTAAGTCAATTACTGCAGTCGTTAAGTGAATGATGCAGTCGTTAAATAAATCTGGCTTCCCTCATTGACTTTGTTTCTTAAAGGCCATCTTGGGAAGCCTACAAATTCTGATCACATGATCCCGGAACAATGCAACTGTCATAAATACTTGCCAGTTACCAAATGCCCGCATTTTGATCATGTGACCACGGGGGAATACAACAATGGTCATGTGAAAATTGGTCATAAGTCACATTTTTCAGTGCCGTTGTAACTTTGAACAGTCACTAAGCAAACGATTGTAAGTCAAGGACTACCTGTTTCTGTTTTGGCCTGTCACAAGTGGAATCTTATTTTTGAAACAAATGCACTTATAAGACAAAGGCTTTTTCTGCCAAAGTCAGATTTTGTAGCTATGATGTCTCAGAATTATTATTGATGGACTTTTATGTCGTCCTTCCTTCCCCCCCCCCCNCCCCCCCCCCCCCATCTATTTCATTTGTGTTTATTTGTTTCTCTTTCTTCTTTCCTCTTTCTGTCTTAATATATTTGATCTTCTAGTAGCAACTAGAACTACCACTTAGTCAGAAAGTAATTGCTAGTGTGTGGTTAATTAGTTGAGCTAATCAGCAATGTTTAATTGGTGTGGGAAAATAAACACGCAGCAACCCTGGCGATTGCGTGGATGGGCTACCAGCCAGGAAGTCAGACAAAGATAATTCACAAGATTGGGGGATTCCCTTGTAGCAAAGAGAAGGGAAGATATAGTTGTCACCCTCTGATGTTTTACAGATGCTTCATGGATATGTAGGTGTTTTAAACATCTATCTAACATCTATCTCTAAATTCTAAGGAAACATTTTGCAGCCTCATTTGTCTTGATTGCTAACAAACTTAGGTATAAGAAGAAAAATCTCTCCATTATGGCTTATTTACATAATAATGATTTCTACTGCACATATAAAAGTGCAGTAGCACTTTTGTCAGCTTTACTAGATAGATCAGCCAGGATAAATGATCAGGTGAGCTAATTCGACTTCATTGTAAAGCACGTTGACAGAAGCTTTTTCCCTGGTAATATCACACTAATAACTAGAGCATACAAAACATTTGCCAGACCAATACTCGAATACAGCTCATCAGTCTGGAACCCACATTACGTATCTGATATTAGCACAGTTGAGAAAGTCCAGAAATATTTCACAAGAAGAGTTCTCCACTCCTCTACTCATTGCAGAATACCTTATGCCACCAGACTTGAAATTCTAGACCTAGAAAACCTAGAACTACGCCGCCTTCGGTCCGATCTAAGTATAGTATATAAAATCATACATTGCAATGTCCTACCTGTCAATGAATACTTCAGCTTCAACCATAACAACACAAGAGCAAACAATAGACACAAACTCAAGGTTAATCGCACCAAACTTGATTGCAGGAAATACGACTTCAGCAACACAGTGGTCAATGTTTGAAATACTCTACCTGACTCTGTGGTTTCTTGCCCAAACCCCCAAAAGTTTAACTTTAGACTGTCTACTATTGACCTCAACCCTTTCTAAGAGGCCCGTAAGGGGCGTGCATAAGCACACCAATGTGCCTACCATTCCTGTCCTATTGTTTATTTTATTTTTTCTTATATGTATCCATATATTCATAACTATGTTTTTACTTATACCTATTACCTTGTAAGCAATTGACAAACCAAATAAAATAAAAATAAATAAAAATCTTGCCAGTCTGAAAGTACAGTTCTCCCCATCTCCTTTCCAGCTGAAGAATATAGAGGGTGTATTTTCTGAGCCTCTTGCCCTGTCCACTCTCCAAGCTATGCTGTCTCTCAAAAGAAACCTTGGGTGATTTTGAATTCAGAGTCCAAAGTGAAAACTCTAACTTTGGGGCAGGAGGAGATGCTGGGGACCATTCATCAGGGCCATCTCACCAGGGCCATCTCACCAGAGCCATCTTGCCAGGGCCATCTAGCCAGGGCAATCTCACCAGGATCACCTCACCAGGGCCAACCTGCCACAAGAATCTTACCGTGGGAAAAATTGCCAGAGAAAATTCCATGTGGCATAACTCAATGCGATAAAAACACAATGGAGCATAGTGGATAAAATGTCTGCATAAAATTAGCTACGAATAAGATTTTATGCTGTAAATATAAATGAACATACTGGCTAGACTAATAGTATAAAATTAGCAAAGCATATGATGAGTATAATGTTATTTGTTTTATGCCTTAGTGCAGCGATGGCTAATGTTTTGCATTGTTCACGCATCCACCAAATGCAATATGCACGCATCCCCCATGCATGCGCCACGACCCATGTATGCACGTGTGCTGCCCACACATATACCCCCTCCCTGTGCATGTGCCCCTGCCTGTGCATGCAAACAGAGACCCGAAGACCAGCTAGCTTGTGGGAGGTGCGCATGTGCATGCATCGTGGAGCTGAGCTTGGGCAATGGCTCATGTGCCCACAGAGAAGGCTCTGTGTGCTACCTCTGGCATGCATGCCAAGGTTCGCCATCACGGCCTTAGTGTGTATGGCAGAGACAATGCCAGGATGGTTGCACCGGGTCTAATAATTTAATATGTAATCAATCATATATATATATTTTCTGAGGTTTTTGCGGATATTTGTATGTGGATCTTTGGTTATTCGGGTTTTCTCCCGCGTAGAATTGGAAGTATCTAGGCAACATTTCAATGAACATGAAGTCTCATTCATACATCTTCAGGCTTGTTTCTTCAGCTCTGTGCTTCTCTGAGTAATGTGAGTTGCAGCTGCTTCTTCCTTTAACTCTAGTGGGTGTGACTTGATTGGTTGGGTTTGGCCGGTGTTCTGATTGGTAGGCGGTTGCTGTGTTCTGATTGGCTGGGGGCTTGGTTGTTGCTCAGGTTAGTCTTTAGTGCTGCTGGGGGTATTTGAGCGGTGAGTTGTAAATCCGTGTTTGGCTCGCGTTCGTGGTCATGCCACATCTTCATAGGTGGTGTTGCAGTCTTTTTCTACGTGGAAATGTTTGGTTGGTAGCATCTTGTGTGCCACTTCGTGTAGTGAGGGTCTGGTACTATGCTTCTGTACTGTGGGTTCAGGCTATCCATGTCGCGCCAGTGGCGTGGCCACCGTATAATGCCATTGTGTTTATAATGTGAGGCTGAACGACTGGTTTTTCACCAGATGGTTTTTTATACATCCTGATTGGTTAGAGTCTTTAAGTCTGTGTTTATTGTCTTGGAGTTGTTTGATCTGTTGTTTCGGTTGCTGCTTCTGTCCGCTTTGATGCGACTCTTGCATTAGCGCTGGAGTCGAGCAACTAGTGTTCCCGTGCTCCTAGGACTGGCTTCAGTGCAGCTTGGCTCTCATGAAACTTGGAATTTTTGCGACTTATTATTATCGAAAGCATAGGATCGATTCGGTGCTGTGGCGGGGGTGTCTTGAGCTGGGTTATCAGGGGAGTCTAAGTGCCCAGCGTGGTTGGCCTGGCTTGTGGTGTGAGATGCTCTTGGAGAGTGCAGGCTTCTAAATAAAAGATCATATTGAAATCATCAACAAATCTAAATACCGAAGCCAGCTAACAGCATCCCTCGTGAAGGCTAAGCTATGGAAACACTGCTTAACCCAACACATATGTCATATACAAAGGACCAAAGAATACAAGCAGAATTGAAGGAGCCCTATGGGATCACCAGCTCAGTCACCCATCATGAAACCTGTTTCATTGAGAGGAATTCGAAATCCACCCCCCCTGAGCCCTGGCTACGATGCCACCCACAAACCCAAACTATGGAGAAGCATCATCGATTACATTGTGATTTGGCCCCATGAAAAGAAAACCTAACAATTTCCTAACACACCTAAACCACCACACCCCAAAATCACAGTGCACATGGAAACGGAAATAAACAAACAACTACCCATTCCTAGATTACAATCTACAAAAGAACAGATGGCAACACTAGGAACACACCATAATATCAGAAAGAAACCACACCCAATCCGCTTACCCACGCAAACCCAATCCCAACCACCATCCCAGCAACAGTAACTCCCGTGGCCAAAACAAATCGCCAGAACCAAATGCTAGGCAGACAGAAGCACATATAAAGGAACTGGACTATGCTTCCTATGAACAGTAACTGACAGCACAACGGCTTCCACAAAAACAAAAATCACCACGCTTCGATCCACAAAAACACAGCTAAGACAGAAATAGCAGATCTAAGATGAACAACCTAGTGGAAGCAGCTCTGGCCCTGACATAAAGAGGTTTACTACAGAAAATATAGATCACAGGCATCACATCAACTCATAAAACAGACAAAAAAATATGCAGCCATTCCTTAAAAACCTCCAAGACAAAATTTGCTGAAAACCAACGGCATATCACGAGTTCCTGTACATCATGCCCGGAACCACATACATTGGACAGACCAATAGAAAGAATAAGTCCCACCGCCTGGATGAACTACAAAAAATGCAGTAAAAAAAGTGGAACACACCTCCTCACTAGATACCACAGCCATAACAACAACTATCAACTTCAATGCCACTAAAACCCTAGCCACTATAGAACAATCCCAGCCAACGAGAATCATCAGAAGCAGAATGGAAAACAGAGATGAAAAAGCATGATAGAAAGTATGATTCAGCCAAGACGTCAATCATTTGGGAAGGCCTGCACTCTCAAATAGAAGATCTTCCACACGTCACAATAGCCAGGCAAACACCTAGGCACAAAACAGACTCCCCTGATAACCGCCAGCTCAACACCCCCCCCCAACCTGCACCCAGATGAACACTAGCTTCCTAATAGATAAAGTCTGTCCTTTCACATTGAAGTCCAAGCGCCTGAAGCTCAAACACGAACAATGTGCGCGGGCTAATCAAAGCCACAAAAGAGACAGAAGAAACCATAAACACCAATCAATACAAACTCCAGTCCAATAAACACAGCGACCAAAGACTTCGCCATCCAATCAGGATGAAGAAAAAATCATCCTGGGACAACAATAGGCTAGCCCAAATTTAAAAACTAATGGCTGCTGATAGCGCTTGACCCGACACTACGACTCATACAGAAGCCTATATGAGGCAAATGAATTTGCCAAAAATGTTATATATACACATGGAGAGAGAGAGAGAGAGAGAGAGAGAGAGAGAGAGAGAGCCAGCTCTTGATGTGGTTGTGTTTCCCCAGAGAAAGCAAGTTCACAAATCACACTCCTCCTGGAAGAGCAACAGAAGGCTGCATTGAGAAGGGCTTTTGCTCAGCTCCAGCTGGCACACCAGCTGCAACCTTCCCTGATCCAGGATGCTCTGAGGACAGTCACTTAGATCCCTGTTATATCCTGATTAGATTTCTGGGATTTGCCCTGCAGGAAGCACTACCTTTGAGCACTACCTGAACACCAGCTGGTCCAGAAGGTGGCATCCTGGATGCTTATTGGACAGTCATGCTACGGCCAGCTTAGACCCATCCTTGCAAGAAATATGGGTCACTCCCATAAAGACTTATACGCTCATGGCTGTAGAAAGTAAAAACAATGAGACAGATTTGTTATCAATGCAATAAAAGGGAAACATTGCTGAAATCCAAATGATGAGGAAGAATTACAGAAACATCTTGGGTAGACCCTCTCCCAATTAACAATCAATCAATCAATAAAATTCACATGCATTTAAGATGAAGGAAAGGAAGCACCAGCAGACTGCTGAGATTAGGTTACCACCAGTGGGGGGATTCAAATTTGTTTACTACCGATTCTGTGCGTGTGGATGTGGTGTGGCTTGGTGGACATGCCTTGGTGGGTGTGGCAGGGGAAGGATACTGCAAAATCCACATTCCCACCCCACCCCACTAACCTGATTTCCAGCTCCGTTCTCCTGTGCAGGGCAACCAAAGAAGACCCAGCTGATCATCTGGGACTCAATGGGAGGTAGAGAATAGATGGGGATGGCGGGGCCAGTCAGAGATGATATTTGCTGGTTCTCCAGAACTGGTCAGGACCTGCTGAATACCACCTTTGGTTACTACAGTCAATAGAAATATCGATAGTCCTTGATTTACAACCACAACAGAGCCTAAGTGAGACATTTGTTCAGTGAATTTTGACCCATTTTACAAGCTTTCCTGCCACCATTCTTAAGTGAATCATTGCAGTTCTTAAATTAGTCACATGGTTGTTAAGTGAATCTTGGTTCCCCCATTGACTTTACTTGTCAGAAGGCTGCAAAAGGTGATCACATGACCCCCGGGGACACTGCAACCATCACAAATATGAATCAGTTGCTCAAGCAGGTGAATTTTGATCATGTGACCACAGGGATGTTACAACAGTCATATGTGGGAAAAACAGTCATGTCAATTTTTTTCAGTGCCACTCTAACTTTGACCAGTCACTAAATGAACTGTTGTAAGTCAAGGATTACCTGTAAAATTAGTTTTTAATCTTCCTTGGAGTTTATTTCTTGATCTGAACTAACAGGATCCAGGATTTCTACAGGAGACTACCATTACTAACTAGTCTCTGCCTGTTCAACCCAGCTGGCTGAATCAGTCCTCGATTTATAACCTCACAGTTCAAACCAAAATGTGCACTGCTAACCAATTGGGGTTGTTAATTGTGTCTCCCCTGATTTTATGATCTTTTTGCCAGAATTGTAAAGTGAACCAGTGCTTGTTAAGCGGTTCATGCACTCATTAAATGAATCCGGCTTCCCATTGACTTTGTTGTCAGAGGCCTGCTGGGAAGGTCAGAAATAGAGATCATGTGACCCAGAGATGCTGCAACCATTGTGAACACATTCAGGTTGTCGAGTGTTTGAACTTTAACCAGGGGGATGCTGCAGTGGAAGCTTTTTTTCAGAGCTTTGAATGGTTACTAAACAAATGGTTGTAAGTGAAGGATAACCCATAGACTTAAATGCCACTTCACAGTGCTTTACAGCTCCCTTAAAGCAGTTTACAAAGTCAGCTTATTGCCCCCAACAATCTGGGTCCTCGTTTACCTCAGAAGGAGGGAAGGCTGAATCAGCCTTGAGCCTGGTGAGAATCGAACTGCCAAACTGCTGGCAGCAGTCAATCAGCAGAAGTAGCATGCCAACCAATGCACCACNCAGTCAATCAGCAGAAGTAGCATGCCAACCAATGCACCACCATGGCTCTTATGCTGTTTCCTCCTCACCGAATTGGTACCTATTTATCTATTGGCATATGCTTGCTTTCAAAGCTACTAGGGCATGAGGATGGAAGATCACTCTTTCTCATGGTGCTCGGGTCTCAGACCTGGACTGCTGGCTTTCCAGCCAACAAACCCAGCCTCTTAACTTCTGATCCACCGTGTCTCCCTCAGTGACTGGTCCTTGAATGAGGACTTCCTGTATATTGGAAGCTCCTGTATATTGGAAGAATTCTTGTATATTTCTTGAATGATTATATTTTAAAATCTGTCTGCCCAGCACTGAGACCACTCTGGAAATTACCAACAGCAATGTGTCATGGGCCATGACTCATATATTTTTCTATGATTTTATTACTGACCTCAGAAGGATGGAAGGGTGAGTCAACCTTGAGCCTGGCGAGATTCGAACTGCCAAATGGCAGTCAGCTGGCTGTCAGCAGAAGAATATGGCTTAATATAAGGTTCCCCCTCCTAGAGGACAAGGGAAAAGGACAGCCTCTGTTCTTGTAGCTTTTCAAAGTCTGATAACAACTTTGTTTTTCCAGGAGAGCTTTGAGAATTGATTGTGGTATCTGAGCATGTGTGTGTGCGTATGTGTGTTTTCACATGTGTCTGCCTGTGTGCCTGTGTGAGTTCTTAGTCATTATAATATTGTTATTGTTTTTAAAATGTAATTTTATTTTACTGCTATTTCAGTATCTCTAAATCACCTGCTGCGCATGAGAATTGAGGCAGCAGATAAATTGCATAACTAAAGTGCATAAATGAATAGGATGGCCAAGTAAATGGGTTTGCTGGCTACCTGCAGGTATCATTTGCTGACAATCACCATGCCAAACTGAAAGAAACAAAGCAGAAACAAACAAAAAAAATAACAGCACCTCAGAATGTCAGCCAATTAAAATGGTTTAAATTGAGTAATCATCTGTCATTTAACTGGTAAAATTTATGTTGTGTGTTTTTTTTTTTGATGGATGGAAGGTTGTAAACAATAAATTATAATTTCATAATCCCAAAGCCAGCAAGCTTCACAGGAAGAAAAGGCTATTTTTTAATCTTTTCTATCTCCTATTACCCTTGAGCCAAAGTATTTGAAAATATAAATACATTGCTGCTCATTCAGAATTCTACAGATTACCAATAAATCACCTTTGTTCTGTACGATTGATCCAAAGAGGCTTCTGTATTTTCAAAGAAAGTAGGATTTCATTCCATATCATTTTTTTCCCTATCCAGAATTTTATGGAATTGATAGATTCTCTTGGGGCGTTCAAAAGATATAGTTTAAAATAAGACAAAATGATGTGGTTAAAGTTCTACTTTTTTGTTTGTTTGTTTTTTATTTCACACACACCAAAAATAGACTGCATTTTGGTCACAACCACTGGGAGGATAGATGGTTTCAAGTCAAGTGATCCTTGACTTCTAACAACATTAAGTCAAGAACAATCAGAATTTCTTTCACTAAGTAAGGAGGTTGTTAAAGTAGCCATTCCCAATTTTATGACCTTGCTCCTATGGTTGTTATCTGAATCACTAAGTTGTTATGTGAATCCATGGTCATTAAGTGAATCTAGTTTCCCTCATTGACTTTGCTTGTTGGAAATTGGATTGGAAAGTGATCCCATATCCCTGAGATGCTGCAACTGTTGGAAATACATACCAGTTGTCAAGTGCCCAAATTTGGTTCCTGTGACCAAATTTTGCTGACTTATGACAAGCATAAGTGCAAGGATCAGGTCATAAAGTCACTTGTTTCAGTGTAGTTGTAATTTCGAATAGTTGCTAAACAAATGGTTGCATGTCGAGGAACCATCTGTATTAAATAGGAAAAGTACATTAATATGATACAGTTCTACTATTCAGTGAGATATTTGTTAAGTGAGTTTTTGCCCATTTTACAACCTTTCTTGCTACAGTTGTTAAGTGAATCTCTGCACTTGATAAGTTAGTAATACAATTGTTAAGTGAATCTGGCTTTCCCATTATTTGAAGAGGGGACCATATGACTTGGGGGCACAACAATGGTCATAAGTATGAACCAGTTTTGCCAAGCATCTGAATTTTGTTCACATGAGCATGGGGCGGCTACAAGGATTGTAAGTGTGAAAAGCTGCCATTAGTCACTTTTTTTCAGTGTTTTAACTTTGAACAGTCACTAAATGAACTGTTGTAAATCAAGGACAACCTGTAGTTATAGGATGAGTGTCATTCCTCTGTTGGAATCTGATTCCAAGGGGGAGGTGGATCAACTGACAGGCAGTGTGAGTGCAACTCCAGTGGCTGTGGAAGAAGCTGGGGAAGAGCACAGTCTGGCTGGGCATTCAGAAGAAGACTCAGGGCCACCCCCTCTTCATCCTGGGGCACACAAGGAGGAACAGAGAAGGGAGCAAAGTGAGTTACATGGGTTACGGGGGAGAAAAGGGCCCTGATTCCCTTCATTAGCTGCAGCTGGGAAAACAGGATTTAAAAAGGACCTTTGCGCACAGCATCTTGCTGGAAGCAAAGCATGAATTTATCTTTGTTTTTCAAGTCTTATTTGGGTTCTGGCATCCTTCCAACTGTGTGTGTTTCATTTTCTTTTGAACTCTGCAATTCCTTATCCTGCCCTGTCTCGTTATTTGCTGCCGCATGGTTTGTATTGGTTTTTATTTATAATCTATATTTACTTTGGGTTTGGACTGAATTTCTTTCCTTTAAAAACTGTTCTTGGGAGAGTTTTTCCTGCAGCCGAGGATAACTAGACATTGGGGGCCAAGTTGGAGGTATTAAAAGGACTTTATCTACTTTTGTGACTTTGTTGCTTTTGTGCCATGTCCCGGGTCATTACACTGAGTGGTATACCAAGAACAGGGCTGAGTGGTTGGATTGGTTGGGATAATCCCAATTCTTTTCTGGTTGCAGAGGTGGGTAGGGCTGGTCAACTCCAGCAGACAGAAAATAGTAGTAATGTGGGCCCAAGGAAGATACACTAAGATACACAAATCAAAAGCGACTTATGACCATTTTTCATACTTACGACCATTGCAGCATCCCTGTGTCACATGATCAAAATTCAGATGCTTGGCAACTGACATGTACTTATGATGGCTGCAGTGTCCCAGGGTGGTGTGATCACCTTTGGCCACCTTCTGACAAGTGAAGTCTCAATAGGGAAGCCAGGTTCACTTAAACAATCCTGTTACTAATTTAACAACTGCAGTGACTCACTTAACAACTGTGACAAGGAAAGTCATAAAGTGGGGCTTGCAAAATTAACTTAACACATTTGTCACTTAAGAACAGAAATTTGGGCCTGAAATTGTGGTTTTATGTCATGGGCTACCTGTATATTCCCTGCCCAAAATTCAAATATTCTTGTGCTCAAAAGAGTGTCCTTTTTCTTTTAAATGAAGGTGCACTGCCAATTCTGGTCCTGTGGTGTTGCTTCTCCTGTGCTGAGCCATCCTTTTGTGTAAAGGCTGCCTGGTTTCTTAGGTGTTGAGTTCTGAACCTTTCTCACCGCACTGGACTGCATACAGTGGTGGGATTCAAAAAAAATTTACTACCAATTCTATGGGCATGGGTTGATGGGAGTGGCTCGATGAGCATGGCAGAATTTCCACTTCCAGTTCTCCAAAACTGGTCAGGACCTGCTGAATACCACCTCTAACTGCATACCTGGGAAGGTTTTCTTGGTCTACCACACAAACATAAACTTGCCTATCTGGAACTCCAGCGACTTCTTAACCTTGCCTTCCTGCAACAACCTACACTTGTAAAGTTTGGCACAGGTACCTGTAGAACCAGGTGCTCCACCTGAATTGACTCAACCTTCTATGTTGGTCAGGCGAAGATCCATGTGGTTCCACACTTTTGTGAGATGAGGACAACTGAAGCCAAAAGGTCTTGCTTCTAAGTGACAATCACACTCTTTGGATGTTTTTGGATTTTATGATTTCATTATCAAATGACATTTTAACCGGACTATGTTTTTTTTAATAAAATTTTTATTGATTTTCAATAAACAAACATACACAAACAAAACACAAAACATAAAAACCTTCTTTTTGGAAAGCGGCTTCATCCCGGGTTACATCTTTTTGTACAGACATAATTCAAATTCATTGCTCACTTTTTATCCCATTTCATATCTTATTTACCATTCTACATTTTCTATATAGCTTCTCCCCTCTTTTCACACTCTTAATTCTATTTTATTTATTTCATCTTCAATTTAAATCATTATGCATATGTCTTTGTGTCTGTTCTATTTCAATTTGCTATTATCTTTTTATTAATACAAATTTCTCCTGTAATCAATGATTGAAGTATGACGCCTTTAATCTTTCCCCCTAAATTTAACACTTAAAATAAATAATACTTTTCATTCTGATTCTACTTAGTACATTCTGAAGCTACATACTATATTATAAAATAAGAAGAGTAATAAGTTTATAATATAATTAAAACAATAATCCATAGGCAAATTAAGTTCTATTATTAAATCCAGTTTTCTACATTATTTCAAATATAAATAACACAATATAATCTTATGTACTTGCAGAATCTCTTTTTTAATCATATTTTTACCCACTATCTCTGAATAGATCTTGTTTCTTACATCTTGTTTTAAACCTTTGTAACTTCTCTTCTTTTTCCCTTCCTTTCTCTCCAATCCTGCCTTTTACCGCCCCTGTCTCTTAATCTCCACCTTCTTCTGTATTCCTCTTTTCTGTTGCTTTCTGACATTGTATCAATTTTTCACCTATATTTCCCTTTTTGGTTGTTTTTTTAAGTCTTAAATTCTCCATTCTCTTTCCCTCTTTCCCTTTTTCTTCCCCAGCTAAAGTTGTTTGTTCATTAAAGATGGCTTCTTCTTCATCCCAGTCTTCTGTTCTTGTAGTTTCTGGTAGGTAGAAATCGCCATTTCTAAAAGATGGGAAACAGATCCAGAAGAGCCCTTGGCCCTTCTTGATCCTCTTCTTTTAAGCTTTTTAAATTCCAATTTTCAAGTTCATCAACAAGTAGTGCCAGTTGTGAAAAGTTTTTTTTATACAACTCAAATGTTTTTGTCTTTCAAATAATGGTTTTCAAAAGTCCCAAAGTCATCAAGCAATCCAAATACACACAGTCTGTTTCATTTAGCACTTTCTTCTTTTTATACTTTCTCTTCCTGGGGTTATAATTCAGTTACAAAGCTCCAATTAAAATATATTCTTTTAGAAGTCTTGTTAAAGTTTACTCTGATCTTATAAATTCCAAGCAGCCTCCTAACAAAAATCTTAATATTAATTCTTTTCCTCTCCCTCCCACTTATAGCAAAAAAAGGTTTTTTTCCCCCTCAAATGCTTCAGAAATCTTTATTGTCCCCTTTCAGTATTACCTGCTGATGCCAAAATGGGTTTTTCTCGATTTCTCCATTCATTTGCTTCCTTGCTATAAGGAAGGAGAGTGAGAAAAAACAAACTTTCCCTTTTTTTCTTCATTCGCCACTTTTTCCGTCTTCATTGGGAACGATGTATCTTTTGAAACTTAAAATTCAGGGTATTTAAATGCTATTTATTATCCTGGTTAGCCAAAATCTTTCACTTTCTCAGCTTCCTCCTGCCATTCTTATCTGGATGAAAGCTTCTTGTGGCAGCCATTGCTGACCACTGCTCCACCGCTTTCGGAAAAGGGAGTTAAGGCCAGCTTGAGGAGGGGGGTTGCGATTCCCCTGGATCCCTGAATGGAATCTCCCCCTATCTTCAGTTACCTCTACGGGGTAACTATAGCCCCCAAATCCAGCTGGATTGGGGGCACTCCAGCGGTGAGCAACTGCGCACAATCGCAGATTCCTGCCGCCGCCAAAGCCTTGCAAACCGGAAGCCCCGGACTATGTTTCAAGTTGCTTCCTCCATCATGTAAGCCACCAGACTTTGGCAGAATAGACATGCAATAAATAAATCAATGAATAAATCCATCTTGCTTTCCAAATGATATTGGAAGGTCAGTAACAAGGAGAAATGCTGGCTAATGTTGTTTCATTGAAATTTCAAAAGTAATTTTTGAGCAAGGTCAACTCTGAATTAAAAAGACTAAACCTAGCATTTTTGGAGCTAGCTTGGTCTAGGATACGCACAGCTTCTCAGTTGAAAATAAGACTGGATCTCTCCATATGTGGTAAGATGAAGATGTGTATTCTGACTGCTAGTTGGTATTCAAGGATGTTCTGTCCCACTGACTACTATAGTTTCAAAGGGGAACGTCATGTCCCTGTCAAGGGCTGAATCTGTGGAGGAATACGAGCCAGAACTGGAGCCGATGGAGATCGAAGGGACAGTTTTGTTAGCTTCGAAGGAAAATGGGGAGGAGTAGGCTGAGTCAGGCCAAAGCTTTCAGGATTGGGACAGTTTGTAGGCAGGAGGAATGGAGGCAGGATGACCAAGACAGGCTAAGGAGTGAACATGAGAGACTCAACTCGGGTGATGAGCAAGGACACCCCCTCCTGCTCCTTAAAAACGGAAAGTGGAGAGAAGGCAAGAACAATGCAGGCTTACCTAACTACTCAGGAGAAGAATGCCCCACCCCTCTCCACAAAGCACACCTCTGAAATGATGGTGTGAGAAAGGGCATTTGTCAGGAACAAAAGCTGATTCCTGGAGTCTTGAGTGCCTGTTGAGGTAATTCCCCGTTAGGAGAATGAGCGCATACAGGGAGATGTATTTGAGATAAGTGTTTGAATAATACACACACAGTGCACAGATACACTGTACAGTAAATGTAGGTTTTTACTTCCAGAAATGTTAAGCAAAGTCCAAAATAGGCAGTCCAATTGCTGATGTTTGAAGTTTCCTAGATTTCTTGCTTTCTTCTCAGCTTTCTGGATTAATTGCCTTGCTTCCGGACTCATTGACAAGAAATGCTGGATTTCTTGCTTTGCAGCCATTGTGCTCACAGTGTTGGGCTGGACTATTTGCAACCAGAGGCTGCTGGAGGTATATGCGTGTGTGTGTGTGTGTTTGTGTGTGTGTGTGTGTGTGTGTGTGAGAGAGAGAGAGAGAGATCATTTTGCTCTGGGAATAGCCAGAAATGTGGGAGCATTTGGGAAAATTTGGAGCAATAAGGGGCAGTTTGAACTGCCAGCTGATTCTGTTGCCTCTGTGCCATGCCCCAGGTCATCACAGGTAAACTGTACCCCAATGAAGGCCCTACTAAGATGAAAACAATATTGCCACCAATACTGCCAGAGCAAGCTATAGTATGTAAACAAGAAGCAAACTCCACTCTCACTAGACCTGATGACCTGATTACCTTCCAGAAACATCTGGAAGAAAGCAAACCCAAGTTTAATTCTGTGCTATGGAGATTATTTTCCATTGGAAGGTATCTGTTCAACCTGAGGGGTGAAGAATTATTAAATTTCTTTTACATTTGTGAGGAAGGTTGGAAGTCACTTCTTTATCTATTCATTTTCTTTATTTATATCCTGTCTTTTTAAACATATAAATAACTCAAACAAATGCAATATTTCTTTCTCCTATTTTCTGTATAATTCTGTAAAATGGATTGCACTGAGAAAGAGGGACTGGCCAAAGTCACCCAACTGGCTTTCATGACTAAGGCGGGACTAGAACTCAGAGTCTCCTAGTGATTGGCTCAAAGTCAACCAGCTGGCTTTCATGCCTAAGGCAAGACTAGAACTCAATCTCTTGGCTCCTCGCCTGGTGCTTTAACCACTAGATCAATTCCACAGCTGGCTGGGGAATTCTGGGAGTTGAAGTCCTCCAGGCTTAGTTGCCAAGGTTGGAGACCCCTACTTTATACTACTTTCTTTTTTTTTCCCCTCACTTTTTTATTCTTTCTTTCCATTCTCTTCTCTTTCTCCAAGTTTAGAGTGCACTAGGTTTTACTATTGTGATTAAAATTCTTAATAGAAATTCTGTTCAAATATAACTCTGGAAGTTCCTGGTGGTCTCCCATCCTGGTAGTGAATAAACCCTACCCTACTATTTAGGTGTTTTCTCAGATGAACCATATTTGACTGGCTGCAACCTGCTAGTTGAGATTTCAAATTATAGGAGAAGCTATCAGAAAAGTTTTCCAGTGTCTCATTCAAGATGCAGGATTTATTTAACTGTTTATTTCCTTGACACTCTGACCTCTTACCAGAACTACAAATGGGGCAGCTTACTGGATTTTAAAACAATTAAAGCCATTAACAGCTAACATAATTGATTTTTTAAATAGTTAATGCAGTCGCAATAATTGAAAAATAATAAAATGCTGCGTAGAAGCCCACCTGATTAAATTAGATCATAAAATACACTCTTAAATAAAGTTTAAAAATATGGACAGAAGGAGCTTCTTGGATTTCCCTGGGGGGGAAGTTTTTAAGGTTTGGGTTTGCTGCTAAAATGCCCTTGTCTCCTTGGCAAAGTAGCAGATTCAATCAGAATCTTAAATGATCAGGAGAAAAATAGCCCCTTTCCAACAGTGCATCTAAGACCCTTTAAAGACATCAAAATTGGTCTTTTTTAAAATGCTGGCTGATGCACATATTTTACACAAAACATGTGCATTAAATTCATACTTCTGTTTTATTGTTACTTATTTATATCCCACCTTTATTATTTTTACAAGCAGTCCTAATGCCTAACTCTCCTCCTAGTTTCCCACAACAACCATATGAGGTAAGCTGGGCTGAGGAGGGGCTGGCCCAAGGTCATGCAGCCAGTTTTCCTAAGGCTGGACTAGAACTCGTTGTCTGATAGTGAATAATATTACCCAACTGATTTTCATGCCTGAAGTGGGATTAGAACTTACTGTCTTCTGGTGATTGGCCCAATATCTCCCAGCCAGTTTTCATGCCAAAGGTGGGTCTAGAACTCACTGACTCCGAGTGATTGGCTCAAAGTCACCCAGCTGGTTTTCATGTCTAAGGTGGGACTTCAACTTGCAGTCTCACATTTTCTAGCTTGGTACTGGGGTGATATTCAGATAGTTCTGACCAGTTCTGGAGAACCGGTAGCGGAAATTTTGAGTAGTTCAGAGAACCAGCAAATCCCACCTCTGACTGGCCCCGCCCCCATCTCTTCTCTGCCTCCCGAGTCCCAGCTGATTGGCTGGATCTTCTTTGATTGCCCTGCACAGGAGAACAGAGCTGGAAAGCAGGTTAATGGGGCGGGGAGGAAATGCGGTTTTTATATTATCCTTCCCCTGGAGTGGGGTGGAAATGGAGATTTCACAGTATCCTTCCCTTGCCAGGCCCACCAAGCCATGCCCACCAAGCTACACCACACCCATCACGCCACATCCACAGAACCAGTAATAAAAAAAAAATTGAATACCACTACTGGCTTAACCACTAGACAATTGACAGAACAATTAATCAGTGAAACAACTTGCCACCAGAAGTTGTGGATGCTCCAACACTGGAAAATTTTTAAGAAGGTATAGGGTATCCTCCCTGAGGAGGGGATTGAACTAAAACACCTCCAAAGTCCCTTCTGTTATTCTGTTAGACCAAACGGGCTCAAGTTGGCTCTTAGTTATTTGTGAAGACAAAGAAAAGGAAAGGTGGTGGTTGTTGTTTTTGTTAACTTCATTTCTCTGATTACAACAAGGGACCCTGTCAAATCCAGTCAACAAAGGTCTCCTATAGAGTCCAAATATACCAATATCTGTATTTAATCTCCCAAATGCATTAAAAAGTGTACAATACACATTATAACCCCTTTCTGTGGAATTTTGCACAGTTCACTTTGTAAAAATAGATATGCACATAAATATACATCGTAGGGAAAATGCAACTCAGATGCAATAAATTTTTCTTCAAAGCATCACAAAAAATTATCTGTTTATTCAACGTTTATATAACTGCCTATTTTATATCAAATTCTGGCTGATTCCCAATCTATTGTCACTCTGTCTTTTTATCCCTATTATTATTTATTTAGCACATGGAATAGACAATGTGAATAACAGTGGCAAAAATATAAAAGGAATGTCTATTATGTGTTCCTATATAAAAGGAGCACATAATAGTATGGTACGGGCATGATGGAAATATGTAGTCAATTTTATCCTTACATAAGAGGAGACAGGAAAAGAGAATAATGTTTGCCTTACTCACCCTATTGCCTTACCCTTATCTATCTTGGAAAAAAAGGCTTACAAAAAAAAATGTAATTGAAAAGTGTGGATAAAAACGGGCAAATTTTCCTACTTAATTTATACTTCTTGGACTAAAAACAAAGCATTTTGTAAAAACAGTAAGAGCAGAATTGTTCATTTCTAAGAAACTGGGATCTGTGGATGCATACAAAGATAGGCGTATAACGGTATGCAGATTACATACAGCAATATATTCTATTCACAGACATGTTTATCTCTGCATGAAAACACTTGCTTAGAACACGCTACACCACCATCTGTCAAATAAATCTGACATAATAAATATGTCATTGTACTTAACCAGTGCTAAAAAGAAATAGAGGATAAGAAGTCAAGAGACGGCTGCATTTTAAAACAAATTCACTCACATCCACCAACACATGCAGTCAAAATGGCAGGAATTAAAGCAATCAATCAAGGGGCTCTCAAAATGTCAACATCCTTGGAATAACATTTTGTTGTGAACTATTGATTAGATCCTGCAGCACCAAACTGCAAATAGTGAATTCTGGTATTTGGGGAATAAGATTTTGTGCTGGAATAACCTAATTCCAGAAATGAAAACCTAAGCTAGCACTTGGGGAATTTGGAGAAATCCCCAAAATTTTTCACTTAATTTTGTTAGGACATGGCCAATAGAAGCAATTCCTTCCTTACTTCCTTCCCCTCCCTCTCATCTCCTCTTCTAGGCTACAATTAGAATAGAATAGAATAACAGAGTCGGAAGGGACCTCGGAGGTCTTCTATTCCAACCCACTACCTCGGCAGGAAACCCTACACTACTTCAGACAAATGGTTATCCAACATCTTTTTAAAAAACTTCCAGTGTTGGAGCATTCACAACTTCTGGAGGCAAGTTATTCCACTGGTTAATTGTTTTAACTGTCAGGAAATATCTCCTTGGTGGTTCTAGGTTGCTTTTCTCCTTGATTAGTTTCCACCCATTGCTTCTTGTCCTGTCCTCAGGTGCTTTGGAGAATAACTTGACCCCCTCTTCTTTGGGGCAGCCCCCAAGATATGGAACACTCCTCCTTTCCTTTCCTTTCCTTTCCTTTCCTTTCCTTTCCTTTCCATTCCATTCTGATTCCCAAGACCAAATAACTACCAATACTATGTTAGAAATAAAGAAATCCAAATTTGACATTATAAAGGCGACTATATAATATTATAAGGGCAAACAATAGATACAAACTCAAACAAAATCGCTCCAAACTCAATTGTAGAAAATATGACTTCAGCAACAGAGTGGTCAACGCCTGGAATGCCCTACCTGACTTCATTGTTATATCCTCAAACCCCCCAAAATTTAACCTTAGATTGTCTAACATGGACATCACTCTTCCTAAGAAGTCTGTAAGGGGGCGTGCATAAGTGCACCAGCATGCCTACCGTCCCTGTCTGACTGTTCCCATTTATTTCTTTTCATTTATTATGTATATACTTATACCTGTTTATATTTATATGTTTATATGTTATGTTCATACTTATACTTGTTTTCTCATACAAGCTTGACCAACTAAAATAAACAAACAAATAAATAAATAAAATATCCAGTTAGACAAACAGACAAAATGGCAGAAAAAGACCCAGTAGCCTATCAAGTCTGCCCTTTGAAGTTTTTTGATAGTTTGTTTTTGCTTCCTTTTAAATGTATTTATTTTAAAATTATTATTATTTATTTATGTTTACTTTTTGTCGGATGATGGATGTATGTTATGTTTAAACTTAGCATGTTTAAACTCAGGTTTAAAAAGTGACATATCTTCCTGGTCACTTGTTTCTGGACATTCTTGAAGATATTTACATTCTTGCTTTCATTTTGTGAATTAAGTTTGTGTAATTATTTTTTTCTTCCTGCCTGCCCCCGCCCCCACATTTTTCTATATTGTTTCAGTCAACATGGGCTATGGTGACGAGGCTAGAATGAATGAGAGAATGAGCCATATTTTCACAGCAATATGATAATTACTTTGACTAATCTAACAATGTAATTTAAATAGCTAATCAAGGAGAGCAGCAACCTAGAAGTAAGAAGAAATTTCCTAACGTTGTGTAGGAAGTTAGCACCCACCTCTCTCCTAGAAAAATGAAATATCCTAGGAAATATTAAAAAGGCAGAATATTTCCCCTAAAAAGGGTAGAAAATCAGAAGCAGAAACTCACCTCAGAAGCAGTAGCTCACCGACACCTTTGTTAATGGGTTGGTCATAAATGCCTGGGCCAGTCTATTTTACATAACAAAGATCTACTCCAGGTAGAGCAATAATTAGGAATTGCCTAAATCCTTTTCATTACACCATCATCCAGCAAGGCTCAACCAAGTCTGGAACTCAGAACAGTCTGCAGACTTGCCACTGCATGGCCCCCTGGAGTCTGACAACCAATCAGAACACAAGCTCAAATTCAACTCTCAACAGATGGTATAAAACTCAGGGACTCTCAGCATCTCAGCCCTTCCTTCTTCTTGACCTTCCTTCTTTGGAGCTCCAAGCCATGTGGTCTTGTCCACCATGAAACCATATTTCCAAACAGCCTCCATGTTTCCAGTGTCTTTTCCCCCACTTGGAACTGAACCCAGATGGACATTTCTTCCAACAAGTGAGAGCAGTCAACCAGTGAAACAGCTGTCCTCCAGAAGTTTTAAGAGGAGTTTTAAGAAGAGATTGGACCACCATTTGTTTGAAACTATACAAGGACTCCTTGAGCAGGGGGTTGAACTAGAACAGACGTGTAAAACTCAATTCCTGCAGGCTGCATCCAGCCTGCGGGGTGCTTAGATCTGACCCGCAGGGCCACCCCGGAAACAGTGAGGGACTGGCCCGCGGTACTTCTGCCAGTGAAAACAGACCTCGGGGGGGCACCGGCAGAGGGCTGCAGGAGGCCATTGCAACTGAAAATGGAGCTTGGGAGCCAGTGGTAGGATTCAATTTTTTTTACTACAAGCTCTGTGGGCGTGGCTTGGTGGGCGTGGCAGGGGAAGGTTACTTCAAAATCCCCATTCCCTCCCCAGCCCACTAACCTGCTTTCCAGCTCCATTCTCCTGTGCAGGGCAACCAAAGGAGACCCAGCCGATCAGCTGGGACTCNCCCCACTAACCTGCTTTCCAGCTCCATTCTCCTGTGCAGGGCAACCAAAGGAGACCCAGCCGATCAGCTGGGACTCAGGAGGCAGAGAATAGACAGGAGTGGAGCCAGTCAGAAGTGGGATTTGCCGGTTCTCTTAACCACTTCAAATTTCCAATACTGCTTCTCCAGAACTGGTCAGAACCTGCTGAATACCCACCTGTATCGGGAGCCTGTTTTCACTGGCAGAGCACTTGGGCTGCCACAGGCGCCCCTGACATGAGTGATGTCGAGCTGGTCATGCCCACCCTGGCTACCTCCACCCCAGCCCCTGAGGTCAACAGCCCTCAATGAAATTGAGTTTTACACCCCTGGACTAGAATATCTCCAAGGTCCTTTCCAACTCTGTTATTCTGTTATTTAAATGTATGCATGCACATATATAAATGCATCCATTCCAGGAGTTCAACCGGTGTTATTACTGGTTTGGTGACTACATTTTACGCATGTGAAACAAACATCAGCTGTGCTGCCCAGACAGCTGAAAAGCTCTGTGCACGGGTGCACAGAGTTTGAAAAGCCTCTTTTTTCCTGCTTTTTCAACCTCAGCTGTGCCACACAAAGTAGATGAGATTGAAAAAGCAGGAAATAAAGGACAGGTAAGAGCCCAGGCAGGTGTGTTGGCCAAAGAGCAGCAAACACAGAACCGGTTTGGTGTCTGCTGCTCTTCAGAGCTACCAGTTCCATAGAACTGGGCAAAACTGGTAGCATCCCACCCCTGATCAATTCTTAAATGAATTAATTTAATAATGGGCAGCAGGAGATTAAGAATAAAACTCAGAAGTTGGAGATACAAGACTTTTACAATTTCCAGCCAGTATGGCCAGTAGGAATTCTGACAGATGAATCCTGAGTGCACCTTGTGAATAC
This sequence comes from Laticauda laticaudata, assembly GCA_004320025.1. Taxonomy (NCBI): domain Eukaryota; kingdom Metazoa; phylum Chordata; class Lepidosauria; order Squamata; family Elapidae; genus Laticauda; species Laticauda laticaudata. Next base: position 47,379 of record BHFT01035848.1, read on the forward strand.
CAGATTGAAGAAGGTTCGGCTAATTTCAGGCGGCTTCTTCCACTAGATACATTAAGAAGAAATCTATTTTGGGGTAGCTGTCCAGTAGTGGTCTTCAGGTTTTTTTTATACTGGTTCTGTGGATGTGGCTTGGTGGGTGTGGCAGGGGAAGGATACTATAAAATCCCCATTCCCTCCCCACCCCACTAACCTGCTTTCCTGCTCCATTCTTCTGCGCAGGGCAACCAAAGAAGACTGAGCCGATCAGCTGGGACTCGGAGGGAGGCAGAGAAGAGATGGGGTTGGTGGGGCCAGTCAGAGGTGGGATTTGCCGGTTCTCTGAACTACTCAAAATTTCCGCTATCCCAAAAACTTTAACCTTAGACTGTCTACTATTGACCTCATCCCTTTCCTAAGAGGTCTGTAGGGGGTGTGCATAAGCGCACCAACGTGCCTACAATCCCTATCCTATTCTTTCTTTCTTTTTTCTTATATGTATCCATTTCATGTATTCATAACCATGTTTATACTTATACCTGTTATCTTATAATCACTTGACAAAATAAAATAAATAAATAAAAAGGGGTCATCATCAGGACCTCTGGCCACTATTTTTTATTAGTTTATAATATAAAATACAAAAGAAAATAGTAGGAAAACAAGGGAGGGGAGGGGAAGGGAAAAATGTGGGGGAAAGGGGAAAAAGAAAGAAAAAAATGTTGACTTCCAACTCCTTTTAGTGCAGTAAAATCAGAAAATAGCACCAATTCTCAATTTTTTACTTTTACATAATAATATAAACTAGCCATTCCTATAACAACAAACCTATCTAATCGGCAAAATTAGTTTCATTTTTTTCTGCCTCAAGCAAAAAGTCCAAAAGCAGTTTCCAATTAGAAACAAAAGTAATTATATTCTTTTCTTTAATAAAAGCAGATGAATGAATTAATGAATTCTTTATTGGCCAAGTATGATAGGGCACGCAAGGAATTTGTCTTTGGTGCAAATGCTCTCAGTGTACATAAAAGAAAATATACATTCGTCAAGGATCATAAGGTACAAAAGTTAATGATAGTCATAGGGTACAATAACCAATTAAATCATACTAGGAAACAGTCAATATAGATTATAAGGATACAAGCGACAAAGTTACAGTCCTACAATCACAAGTGGGAGGGGATGGGTGATAAGGAGTGATGAGAAGATTAACAGTAAGAGTAGTGCAGACTTTGTAATAGTTGAACAGTGTTGAGGGAATTATTTGTTTAGCAGAGTGATGGCATTCAGGGGGAAAACTGTCCTTGTGTCCAGTTGTTCTGGTGTGCAGTGCTCTATAGCGTCGCTTTGAGGGAAGGAGTTGGAACAGTTTATGTCCAGGATGTGAGAGGTCTGTAAATATTTTCACAGCCTTCTTTTTGACTCATGCAGTATATGGATCCTCAATGGAAGACAGATTGGTAGCAATTTTTTTTTCTGCAGTCCTAATTATCTTCTGAAGTCTGTGTCTGTCCTGTTGGGTTGCAGAACCAAACCAAACAGTTACAGAGGTGCCGATGACAGTTAATTTAGTCATTTTTGCTAACTCTGTTATTATACCTGCAATAATAAAATAGATTTCTAGCAATACTTGTGGAATCTTTTTTGTGACTTGGGACAATACCTTTAGATATTTGAGGTAATTTTCCAGAGCCCTCACACAAGAGACAACATAGCATCCTTTCTGATATAACAAAAAAGAGAAGAGCAATCAAGATGATAAGGGAACCATAGGTTAAAACATAGGAAGGATGGTTACTGGAATTGGGCATGTATAGTTTAACAAAAAGAATGATTATGTGACATGGTAGCAGTCTTCCAACCTATTCTCCAAAGTCCCTAAAGGCAGGACAAGAAATAATAAATGGAAACTTATCAAGGAGGGATCCATCCTGGAACTAAGGAGAAATTTCCTAACAGGGAGAACAATTAATCAGTGGAACTGATGGCCTTCAGAAGTTGTGAGTGCTCCATCACTGGAGGTTTTTAAGAAAAGATTTGGTGGCCATTTGGCTGAAATCATCTAGACTGTCCTCTTTGAGAAGGGGGTTGGACTAGAAGACCTCCAAGGTCCCTTCCAACTCAGTTATTCTGCTTCCAGAATCAGCATAGAAAATTTTTGCTTTTTGCTCAAGGCATCTTCTGATGAAATTCCTGAAAAGGGATTAGTTTAATCAAAAGGGTACAGATGAAATTATACAGTGGTCACTTTGGACAGGAATCTAAAGGGGGGGGGGCAATACCAACGGCTGAAAGGCAGCAAACAGATCTTTGGGGGTATGTCCCCCCCTCACCCCTCTCATTTGCTTCTTGCCCAGGGTTCATCTAGCCATCGAAAAGACTCTCTCTCTCTCCATGGTACTTGTGCAAATTTTTAACAGATGGCCTGTAATAAGTAAATTGAAAAGTGCAAATAAGGTTAAAACAATTTTTCGTTATTGAATATCATTAGCTTCAAGGCTGCCCACTTTAAAATGCTAATTAAGTTTTCCTTCTCCTTTCGTGGGGTGCTGGAGAAGACAAATGGCAGGAGAGTACATTAATCTTGTTTGCAAAAGGACTGACCCAGGAGAGGGGGAAAAAATCTGATGAATAGATCTTCATTCCTTCAAGGTTATACACTGCGTTTTTGATTCCCCCCCCCCCAGCTCGCACCTTCCTGGACTAATTAATTTCTTCTCTAAAATTAAAGAAGTGGCGGTCAAGCTTCACAGATTAAGGTGCATGGATTAAATAGGAAAAACCACCTGTATTTACCCGTAAGCCTTGAATTTTATTCATAATTAATCAGACCTAAGGCCAGATTCTCCCTTAGCAAGCTGTCATGCATGTGTTCATCCAACGGGGGTGGAGGGGGGGTCTGCATGTAAGGTTGAAAGACTCAAAATGGCAGCAATGCTCATTGTTCTGTCCGGAAAAACGCGAGGTAGACCGGGTTCCAACAGTAAAAGTCTTTATTTCAACAATTATTGTAAAACGGAACGGTTTGGCTCTAGCCGCGGCAGCCTTTATATACGGCTTGCCTGCCGGCTTGTAGCCAATGACGGTTACTTGATTTTGCCACCTTTTGGTGGCTCTTTTGGATTGGTTCCTAGTGAACCAATCCCTATGCCGGTTTTCTAGCCAATCACATTCGAGGATTTGGAGTAAACTGTTTTATACAGAACACTCATAAAAAGTGGGCGGAGATTTGATCAAACCACCATGTTTGATCTTTTAGGGTGCTGACCTAGAAACCAGGAGACGGTAAGTTTCTAGTCCTACCTTAGACATGAAAGTCAGCTGGGTGACTTTGGCTCAATCACTAGGAGACTGTGAATTCTAGTCCCTCCTTAGGCATGAAAACTGGTTGGGTAATATTGGGCCAATCACCAGGAGACAGGAAGTTATAGTCTTGCCTTACATCCGAAAACCAGATGGATGAGCTTTTATTTATTTGTTTTGTGTTGTTTGTCAAACATGTACAAGATATCAGGTATAAACATAAACATAAACCTTGGGCCAGTTCCTCTCAGCCCTACTTACCTCACGTGGTTGTTGTTGTTTGGGAAACTAGGAGGAGGAAGGAAAATCTATGCTCCTTGCCAGCAAACCTACTCCTTACTACCACTGATGCTATTATCTAGTATGGGTAATGAAATGTCTGCAAGAACACAACCAAGCTCAGAGAGCACCAAGGACCTCTTATTTCAACCCTGAGCTACAAATATTCTTCTTTGTAAGAATAAAAAAAAATGTGCAGCCTTCCTGAGGCTGCAGCCGTCCATCTGTACTTGGGGTAAACATTAGGAATGTGTAAGTATACGCACAAATTCAGCCTGTTTTATTGCTTGCTTTACCTCCTTGGGCCTAACCCTTGAATGAAGTAGCTGTATAAATATGTCCAGGTCCAGTGAAAAGCCAGAGATGTTTGTTTCCATTTATTTTTGAAATTTTCTGAGGAGTTTTCACTTTTCCTTCCATTCCAAAAATGTCCAACTTCTCACATTAATGGGTGGACTTCTATGAGACAAATCTGGAAATGTACAATAGACACAAGTATATTAGTACTATTACATTTAATTTACAATCAAAGTACATCTACTACCGGTTTATTTCTTTCCTTACATAGTTTGCCCAATAGAGATAATGTGATTCTGGGTGGTGTACAAAACAGGGAAGAAATATCAAACCAACAAATATTAATAAACCATATCACAACCACCACCACCACCACTATCTTCATCATCATCATCATGGCTCTGCAGCCCAGACAACAAGACAGACACAGATTTCAGAGGGTAATTGGGATTGCAGAAAAAACAATTACTACCAACCTGCCTTCCATCGAGGACCCGTATACTGCACGAGTCAAAAAGAGGGCTGTGAAAATATTTACAGACCCCTCACATCCCAGAAATAAACTGCTTCAACTCCTACCCTCAAAACAATGCTATAGAGCACTGCACACAGAACAATTAGACACAAGGACATTTTTTTTCCAAAAGCCATCACTCTACTAAACAAATAATTCCCTCAACACTGTCCAACTATTTACAAAGTCTGCATTACTATTAATCTTCTCATCCTTCCTATTAGCTATCTCCTCCCACTTATAACTATAATCGTGTTGCTTGTTCCCAAGTATGATTTGACTGCTTATTAGTAACCTAGGACTATCACTAAGTGTTGTATATTATGATTCTTGATGAATGTATTTTATTTTTTCTTTATGTACATTGAGAGCTTATGCACCAAAGACAAATTCCTTGTATGTCAAATCACACTTGGCCAATAAAGAATTCTATTCTACTCTGTTCTGTTCTGTTCTATTCTATCCTCATCCTCATCCTCATTCTAGCCATCATGTATCCACTGCAGGGTGAATGCCTCCTCCACGTTTCCAGCTTTTCTTTGCCAGTTAGATCCTCAATACTTGCTGATGTCATCCATCTATGTTGATGTAGTTCTCTTTGGTGGACGTTTTTTTATCTAGTGGGATCCATTCTATGACATTCTTGGTCCACCTGTCTTCAGTTCTTCTTGCTATGTGACCAGCCCATTTCCATTTCAATTCTTTTACTCTCGTGATGGATATTGCATACTTTTATTTGTTCTCTAATCCATGTGAGGGTACTTCTAACTTCTATTTAAACCATATACATCATTAAAATCTGCTGAGATAATTCCATTATGTTCAGAATTAAAATACACCATGGACCATGGATATTGGTCCTCTACTCATCATGACCTTTAAACATCTACAATAATAAAAGGCCTGCAGAGTCAGGGTCAATTGTATTTCAGAGGGAAATATTTCTTTCTAAAGTGAAGCCACCACCAAGTCACCTTTTAGATCCCATAAGTTAACTTTGCTTCAACGAGAAGATCTGGAATGCCCTCCCCATTGATGGGTTCATTGCAGAGGTGGAATTCAGCAGGTTCTGATAAGTTTTGGAGAACCGGTAACAGAAATTTTGAGTAGTTCAGAGAACCGACAAATCCTGCCTCTGATTGGCCCCATCCCATCTCTTCTCTGCCTCTCATTGAGTCCCAGCTGATCGGCTGGGTCTTTTTTTTTGCCCTGCACAGGAGAACAGAGCTGGAAAGCAGGTTAGTGGGGTGGGAAGGGATTTTGCAATATCCTTCCCCTGTCATGCCCATCAAGCCACACGCACCAAACTATGCCCACAGAACCAGTAATAAAAAAAAACTTGAATCCCATCACTAGTTCATTGTCCTAGCTTTTTCTACTTTTGTTTTCTATACAAAGACACAAGGTATGTATTGCAATTATCATCTATCTAGATCTAGGGAACATAACTTCTCAGTCACAACACCTGCCCTCTGGACCAGTATCCCCCCCCCAGAGATCCTTATGGCCCCACCCTGATGATGTTCTGAAAATCTCTGAAAATCAAGCCTTTCACTCAGGTTTTAAAGCTGGGTGGGGGGTTGTTGAGCCCCTTAATTGTTCTCTTTAGAGTGCTGTTGATTATGACTGCATGTCATCAAGTTGCTGTTGATTTTTAGTAGTCACCAAGACAGATTTTTTTTCCTCCATGTTTGTTTACCTGTAACCTTCAGGTCTTCTGTTCTATCCATCACTACTGTAAACTAAGACCATTCATCTCACTGTTGATCATCTTCTCTTTCCTTCCACCTTTCCAAGCATCAGAGACTTTTCCAGAGAGCTAGGTTTTCCTGCAATATGTCTGAGGTAGCAAAATTTGAGCCAGATCACTTGTGCCTCAAATGAGAATGTTGGGTTGGATTTGGGGGGAGCGGGAGATAGACAAACTTTTCATTTAACTATTTTGCACTGTTTTAATGCATGGTCGTCCAGTCACTCAGATAAAATAAATAAAAATAAGGGCATGCACATTTTAACCCGATCCACTCCAATGGGGCCTTCCTGACATGGGCCTCTGCAGTCAACAGAGGTCAGCTTTTGGCCTATCTCAGAAGACCATGCTTCAAAGCCTCTTAGATGGATCTCAGTCAAACCAAAGGCAGAGAGATTGTTGGCTGGATGAATACCAAAGGAGTCACTTTCTCCAAGAATACTTTATTGATAGGTGTAACCCAGTTATGCTTCCTAAGGGAAGAGCAGTAAACACAAGGCATGGAGCACCACATCTCTTGAGCCAAGAGTTGTTCTCTGGACCAAAATAGGACCAGAAGATGAGCTGGCCCATCAGGTTTTGTTTTCTAATCTAGATCATAACTTCTGGGGATAATTCATATTAGCATCACAGCCAGAATTGGAGAAATAATTCAAATCTTCCTCAAACTTTCTTTCTTTATTCTTCTTAGTCCTGCAAGGGAGACTATGAACACCATACTTGCACCCTCACAGACATCCCTGCAGTGAACATAAACTGTAACAACTAGTCAATGCAGGAGTGTATAAAATCCACTCTTCTGTATAACAGAATAACAGAGTTAGAAGGAACCTTAGAGGTCTTCCAGTCCAACCCCCTGCCTAGGCAGGAAACACTATACCATTTCAGACAAATGTTTGTCCAGTCTTTTCTTTAAAACTTCCAATGTTGGAGCACTCAGAACTTCTGGAGACAAATTGTTCCACTGATTATTTGTTCTATGTGTCAGAAAATTTCTCCTTAGTGCTAGGTTGTTTTTCCCTTGATTAATTTTTATCCACTACTTCTTGTCCTGCCTTCATGTGCTTTGGAGAATAGATTGACTCCCGCTTCTTTGGGGCAGCCCCTCAAATATTGGAACACCGTTATCATGTCACTCCTAATCCTTCTTTCCATCAAACTAGGCCTACTCAATTCCAGCAACCATTCTTTGTATGTTTTAGCCTCCAGCCCCCTAATCACCCTTGTTCTTCTTCTCTGCACTCTTTCTAGAGTGCAGAGTATACTCTTCAACATAACGCTAGACATAAGATTACATTTGTGAGGGCATTTGTGAATCTAACAGCTAAATAGTGTTCAATCTGTGTCCCAGACAAGCTTTCCTGAGAATAGTGTGTAATGATTATTGCTCTATTTTGATTTCTCCCAATGTATGCTCTAATTGCCACCCCCTTCAATCATAGAGAGCACTCCACAGGAAATAAGTAATACACCTTGTTTCAATAGACCAGTCAACAGGGCTGTGAGAATTTCCCATAAATAGCTTGGAAAGAGATTCTCTTTCACAATTCTTGTTTGTGCCTTCAGTGTATTACTATTCTTCAGAATGTTTGCAACAATACAGAGATTAGACTGGACTGGAAGAGAGGAAAGAAGAGGGAAGAGATGGGAAGGGATGAGAAGAGAAGGGAAGGGAAGAGAAGGGAAGGGAAGAGAAGAGAAGAGAAGAGAAGAGAAGAGAAGAGAAGAGAAGAGAAGAGAAGAGAAGAGAAGAGAGCAGAAGAGAAGAGCAAGCAGTAGAAGTTAGCCGTATAGAATGGCAATGTTAACTGGAAACGGAATGTAGAATAGAGTAGAAGGAGAGGAGAGGAGAAGAGAAGAGAAGGGAAGAAAAGACAAAAGAGAAGAGAAAGAAAGTAGGGTATAGAGTAGAGTAGAGGAGAGAGTAGGGTAGAATAGAGTAGAAGAATGGAATGGAATAGAACGGAAATAGAATACAGTAGAACGGAGAGAGAGGAGAGGAGAAGGGACGGGAAGAGAAGAGAAGAGAGAGAAGAGAGAGAAGAGAAAGGAGGGACAGGAGAGAAGAGGAGGAGACGCAGGGGAGAGAAGAAAAGAGGGGGAGGGGAGGGGAGGGGAAGAAAGAAGAGAGGAGAAAAACAAAGAGGAGAGGAGGAGGAGAGGGGAGGAAAGAGAAGAGGGGAAGGGAGGGGAGGGGAAAGGAAGGGACAGGAGTAAAGAGAGGAGACAAGAAAAGAAAAGAGAGGAAAGGAGAGGAGGGGAGGGGAGGGGAGGGAAGAAGAGGGAAAAAAGAGGAGAGGAGAGGTGAATAGAGGAGAAGAGAAGTGGTTTTACTTGGCCAAGTGTGGTTAGACACACAAGGAATTTGTCTCTGGTGCAGAAGTCCTCAACTTACAATCATTCATTTAGCAATTGAAGTTACAACAGTAATGAAAAAATGATTTATAAACAGTCTTCCCACTTATGATCTACTGTCACATGATCAACCTTTGGGCACATGAGAACCAGCATGTGTTTTACATTGGTTGCATCCTGGGGTTATGTGATCACCATTTATGACCTTCCCAGCTGGCTTCTGACAAGTCAAGTCAATGAGGATCGAGCCTGATTCACTTAATAACCGCATGTTTCACTTAACATCTTCAGTGTTTTGCTCAACAACCTTGGCAATAAAAGTTGTAAAATCAGCACGACTCACTTAACAACTGGCACAATTAGCAACAGAAGGTCTGGTCTTGACTGTGGTTGTAAGCCAGGGATGGCCTGTTATACAACAGATAATATACAAGGAAAATATATCTTGTGTCTATCCATCCCAGGCTATTCAGGCACACTGCCCCGCCCAATCCCCAAAATAGTAAAATCAAAAGAGGAATCGGCAGAGGTCAAATTAAGGGGGCCCTGAATTGTGTGTTCTCAAACTTGAACTCGCCTCCCCCCCAGCTCCGATGCTTCAGTTTGTCAATGCTTTGAAAGCAAAGTGTCTCCAGGAAGTCCCAGTGGTTTCTTTCCATTTCCATGATCAAGGGCTTTCGGCAGCAAAGAAAATAATTTTTCATTGTGTCAAGCTTATTGGAGAATCAATAAGCATTTCGCAGATGAATTAGAGGTGGGTCTCAGGGATCGCGGTGTTAAAAGAGAACAGCTGCAGTTTGGTGTTCAAGATCCAAAGAACTGGAACTTAGCAAAAGAAGCATGCAAGTATTAAACAGGAGAAACAAAGGTAATTCTGCTGTGATCCTGGTCTTCTTCTTTGAGCAATGTCCTTTGTTAAATACCACTCCATTGTGTTCCAAAAGAGCTGTATTTTATTTTATTTTACTTTCTATTTTATTTTATTATTTTATTTTTAAAATAATTTGCAAAACCTTGCAGTGTCATCTGTCTTGCTCAAGGAGGGAAACAACTTGGAATGAAGGAGAAATTTCCTAACAGTGAGGACAATTAACCAGTGGAATAACTTGCCTTCGGATGTTGTGGCTGCTACATCATTGGAGGCTTTTAAGAAGAGACAGTTTCCTGTTTGAAGTGGGACAGGGGACAGGTGTCAAACTCCACCTTTGCAGAGCCGGGATGAGCATGGCCTGCACATGACGCATCTGGCCCATGGGTTGCCAGTTTGACACCCCGGGTATAGGGTCTCCTGTTTAAGCGGGGGGTTGGACTAGAAGCCCTCTAAGGTCCCTTCCAGCTCTATTCTAGTCTGATTAACAGGTCCTCTACCAGAGGCCTGGGCATTTGATGGTTCAGGACAGGATATCAGCTGTTCCTAGCCGTGCCTTCCTCCGGACAGAGAGCTTTGACACCACTCCTAGGATCATTGGGTGCCTCTCCCCCCACTTAGGTGTTATAGTCTTGAGTCCTCCTACCATAACTGGTACCACTTTGGCCTTGGCTTTCTACATCCTCCCTAATTCCTCCCTTAGGCCCTGCTAGTTTTCCAACTTCCAACTCTCCTTCTTCCTGACGTTGCTATCACTTGGCACCCCCCTCTATCTATCACCACCACAGTCCTCTGGTCCTTGTTGGCTATCCTGATGTGGGGTTGATTGGCCAGGACTTGTCTGTCCATCGGGATCTGGAAGTCCCACACGATCTTATTCTTCTTATTCTCTACGACTAGTGGTAGTATGCTACTGGCTGGTTCGGCTGAACTGGTAGTTAAAAAAAAAAAANAAAAAAAAAAGCCAACGGTCAGCTGAGATTCTGGCGCTGCAGGTCTTAGCTGGTATGGGGAAAACTGTTAGGCAAAGCATGCCCACCAAGCCATGCCCACCAAACCGGTGATAAAACAATTTGAATCCCACCACTCACTGTGCCCTTCTGTGGGATCTCCCTTCTGGACTTAGGAGGGTCTGGCCATACACTGCACAGACACCACCATCTACTTGGTGGTGTCATTCAGGGTACGCTGTTCCTGCCTGCATCTTACTCTCTCAATAACTATGTTATTGGACTGCCTCTGAGGTCTCTCTTTATAGTCTGCATTTTGGATCCTGTCCAGTGTGATAGATCCCTGTTTCTATAGATCTGAAGCATAAGCCTCTAAGCCAGTAGTGGGATTCAACTTTTTTTTACCACTGGTTCTGTGGGCATGACGCACTAAACACACGCTTCACATGTGCGCAGAAAGTTTGCTATTGACCATCTCCTGCAATCCCGCACTCTCCCTGTGTCTTCAAACAGCAGATGCCGCGTGAAGCAGCTGAACTTCAAAACCAGGAAATAAAGGTCAGAGTAGAGCCGGGGCAGGCGGGAGGGCCCATCAGCTTATTATCGGAGCAAACTGGTTCACTCATAGATTATCCTCGGAGCTACTGATTCAGCTGAATTGGGCCGAACTGGTGGAATACCACCACTGCTCTCAGCCTTTTTGACAGGGTTTCTGCTGACTGGGGAATTCTGGGAGTTGAAGTCCACCTATCTTAAAGCTGCCAAGATTGACAAACACTGCTGTATGAGGGTCAAGGCTGAGAGAGAAAGAGATGAAGTGGAGAGTGGGAGGCATCTTACCACTTCATTTTGAGGTTCACATAACTTTTTAAATTACAGGATATCTTTTGAGTTCTCTGTACCACCATCACTTTGCAAATATTTGTCTAAAAATAGAAAAAGCACAGACAAGAAGAAAATTTTCTAGCACTTTAGAAATTGAAATTGTGAAACTGATGAATCATAGAAGCTTAAGGCCCTGTCACACTGCCCGATGGATGCAAAACATTAGTAAAAAGGACACAACGGATGAGAAAAATGTTCCATCCGTTGTTATCCGCTCTCAAAAGGGCAAAATTTGCATAAACAGAGCGGATAACACGGAAAGGAACGGACGCGGGGAGGATGCAGAGCGGATGGAAAGCGGATGGCACATCCGCTAGACTTCCGGGGACCTCAGCAAAGCGGACGCGGAACGGATACAGGCAGGATGCAGAGGAACGTGAGACAGGATGAGCGAGATGCGGACAGCGATGAAACGGGACACAGCAGAAGCCTAGCGGCATGCACAGTGGAAGCGAACGGATGCCGAGCGTTAATTGCGCATGCAGGGGGGATGCATTGCGTAAGCCCGTGGATATAAAGGGAAGCAGCTCCCAGGCAGGTCACCATTCGAAGGAAAGACCTGCTGCCGGATACATCGAGTCCTTGCCTGCCCTGCCTGCGTGCCTGCCTGCAAGCCTTGCTGCCAGCCTTCCTGCCAGCCTGCCTCCAAGCCTGCCTCCAGCCTCCTGGCAGCCTCCTGCTAGCCTGTGCTCTCTGCCTGCCTGCCAGTCTTGCTGCCAGCTGCCTTCCAGCCTCCCTGCCAGCCAGTCTGCTGCCAACCTTGGCTGCCTGCCTGCCTGCCTGCCTTCGTGCCTGGCTACCTGCCAGGACTTCCTGCCAGCCTTGGTGCCAGCCTTCCTGCCAGCCTTGGTGTTTGCCAGCCTCCCTGACAGCCTCCCTGCCAGCCAGCAACCCCACAACCTGGAAAAGAAGCGAAAAGCTCAGCAACCTGCCGCCATCCCTGGCAAGGGGACAGGGCCACCCTCCGGCCCCCTGTCCCTGACTCTGCTTCTGCTGGGGCTTCTGCTGCTCGGGCTCCCTCTTCTGGTGCTGGAGCTTCTGCTGTCGCTGCTCCTGGCAGTGGTGCTTCTGCTCGTGCTTACTCTGCTGAAGCTGCTCCTGGCGGTGGTGCTTCTGCTCGTGCTTACTCTGCTGAAGCTGCTCCTGGCGGTGGTGCTTCTGCTCGTGCTTACTCTGCTGAAGCTGCTCCTGGTGGTCATGCTTCTCCTGCTGTGTACTCTGCTGCGAAGCTGCTCCTCGTCTGCTCGTCCTGCTCCGTGCTCCTGGTCCTGCTGGCGCTGCTGGTGCTGCTGGTGCTTACTCTGCTGCTGCTGATCCTGGTCCTGCTGGTGCTGCTGCTGCTGCCTGATGATCTGCTGCTGCTGCTGCTGATGATGATGATTATGATCCTGCTGGTGATGATGATGATGATGATGATCCTGCTGGTGCTGTTCGTGTGGAGGAGCAGCCCCTACTACCTGGGAGTCCCTCTGATGAGGGCCCATCTGGTCCTGCCAAAAGGGAGGAAGAGGCGTATGCGACAATGGGAAGAGGAGGCAATACTCCATTGAGGAGGAACACGAGGATGAGGTGCTGGGAGTGGCTGAGAGAGAATGACTATCTGTGGCGGAAGGGACACCGGCTGTACAGGGACACCAAAAGGAAGCATGCTGCTTGGAGAGAGAAGGCGGAGAGTATGGGCTACACTTCGGAGGTGCTCCTCGGCTGGTGGAAGCATATGCACACCTGGTACGGGAAGCTGCACCTGAAGAAATCTGGCCAGGCCACGGTTAAGCTGACGGACAGAGAGACCTACGTCATGGCCTGGTGCAGCTTCCTGGAGAGTGAGATCCGCCACCGAGGAGCACCAGGAGCCCCTCTCACTACCCTCTCTATCCGGCAGCCTGCTGAGAGCCAGTCCTCTTCCGCCGAGAGTCAGTTCCTGTCTCCAGGCAGGTTCCTGTGGAGCGTGCCACGGCGGAGAACCCGTGGACAGGTGTTGTAACCGTAGTGGAGCACGTGGAGGACTCCCTGGTGTGGTGGGAGAAAGATGACAGCGCGTCTACCACAGCCCTACCCGCATCCACCACCCACAGCTCCACCTCCACAGAAAGGCAGCCAGACAGCAGGAGGGGCAGAGCCACACTGTCCTGTTGGAGATCAGGGACACCATCCGGACCAGCATAGATCTCCTCTCTCAGCTGGTCCACACCGACTCCTCATCCTCCAGCCGCAAGCCTTCCTCACCTATGTCAACCAGACCCTCGTGGACATGGCGGAACCCCAGTACCAGGTGGTGAAGGACCGGATAATAGATCTGCTTCACAACCCTCCAGACCCAGAGGAACCGTCCCACCCAGTCCAGGCTGCTCCTCCACCCCAGGTGATGTCCCTCCCATTCCAAGGCTTCCCACAGGCCCTCACCTACCAGGGCTATGGCTACCAGGAGGTCCAGCAGCACAGGCCAGCAGCCCTTCCCAGTCCAGGACAGAGTCATGCGACGATACCGTTGCCACGGTTCCACTGATGCCACCGACGCCAATAGATGCCACCGACGACAGCGATGAACACCCACGCCACCGATGCCACCAACGCCAGTCCTCACCCAGCTGCAGACCAGACAGCCCCACTACACTGCTCCTTCCTCCACCCCACAGCCAAACCCGGCCTCAGTACATCTGTCCTCGGTACTGGGGCTGACACCACATGGCATGAGAGATAGGAGCTCTCAACATCACGGGGCTGAGCCAGCTGTCCGAGAACTCCCTCAACACACCGTCACCTGTTATCCTCTCGGGGCCAGGCACCCCAGTGGTGCTTCAGACCAGCACTCCAGCACCAGCCCACCTCCACAGCACCTGGACCCTTCACCCTGAGACTGGCACACCTCCGAGTGACCAAGAGGATGCCAGAGACTGGCTGGCTGGCTACCTGTGGACTTTATTTGGACACTTGACTTGGTCATTTTTCTTTTACAGCTTGTTTGTTAATAAATTCTATCTTTGATTCACACACTTGCTTCATTTCTTTTTTTTAATAAAGTCTTGGTGGAAACTTTTAGAATTGGTTTAACCCTTTGCATGCTTGTGGGATGGGTTAAGATAGCAGTGGGATGGGCAGGGATACCTGTGGGATGGGTAATAGCTGTAGGATGGGCAGGAATACTTGTGGGATGGGCAGGGATACCTGTGGGATGGGTAATAGCTGTGGATAGATGAACCTCCAGTGCAAGCATAGTGGGACTGTATGGTCCACCCTCCAGATGCCACACATATGGACCTTTATTATCAATAATAATGTAATAATCATCCACACATGTCAACACACAAACACAACTCTTTTTTAAACGCCCTGATCATTGTAGGGCCACTCAACATACATGTCCCAATCTCATCAGTGTGATGAGACAGGCTGAAGGAAGCATCCATTAAGCATCTATCATCCTGTCTTGCCATTCCACCGCTCCAGCTGGGGAGTTGCACCAGTGTTTCAGGAGGTTGTGCTGCTTCTTCCCTTCATGTGAGGCTCTGTTGGGGCCTTGCACATCCTCAGTGTCTATCAGGTTTTGCCCTTGCCTCCATTCACCAGGCTCCATGTCCCCATTGCCTTGTTGGAGGTCCACGAGCCTGTTCTGCAAGATCTGGGAGCGGGTGCGCATGAGATTGTGCAGGATGCAGCAAGCTTCCACGATCCTCCTCACGGTCTCTGGGCAATGCTGCATGGTGGTGAGAAGTACCTGAACCTATTGGCCAGGATGCCAAAGGCGTTCTCACCACCCGCCATGCCTGACAGCCTGTAGTTGAAGATCCTCTCTTCACGGGTGAGGAGTCTGGAGGTGTAGGCTTCATGAGGTAGGTTCTGGAGGGAGAAGGTGTCATCCCCCACGATGAAGTAGGGCACATCTTGCGTGTCGTTGGCAGGGGGTCTGGATCTGGAAAGCCCACGATGAGGTTGCATTCCAGCTCCTCCTTGAGGTCACTGGCGTTGTATACCTGGGCATCTGAACATGAGCCGTTGCCTGAAGTATCAATGTACATGAACTTGTAGTCAGCATCGACCATGGCGAAGAGGACGATGCTGAAGAAGCCCTTGTCATTGAAATAAGTGGACCCCGACTTGGCTGGAGCTTTGCAGGCCACGTGCTTCCCATCTATGGCTCCAACAGTGTGGGGAAGTTCCACTTCCGATACCACTGCTCTGCAACTTTCTTCCAGCCTTCTTCAGTGGAGGGGCATTGGAGGAGCTCCTCAGGTATTCTTCGATGATGGCCTGCACCACTTCTCTGACCACAATGCTGATGGTGTTGTGTGGCACCCTCCAGCCGTACTGCATGCTCCTGTAGGTGGTCCCTGAGGCCAGGTGGCGCAGAGTGAGTGCCACCTTGAGCCAGGTTCCAGGCTGGGCCGGAAGTTGTGTTTGCCTTGGTCAACCTGGGTCTCAGCCGCTGCAACAACTTCGTCAACATGGCTGGAGGCATCCTCATGAAGTTCTGGAATGCACGAGTGTCTTCTCGTTCCTCAGCTCCACCATCAGCTTGTTGTACAGTCCGTACTCTGCTGTTCTCCTGATCTTATCTTCGACCCAGACGCTTGGCCGCCTCCTTTTTCTTCCCGTAGTAGAGTTCACAGAAGCCTGTAGATGGCTTCGCACTGTTGCAGAACGATGGTGGCTGCCAAAAGGACTTTGTTACGATCCACGGTGGACATGACTGGATGCTGTGGAAGAGCAAGAGTCAGATGAAGGCTGCAGAGGTCTGCACAGCTGGGCTGCTGGGCTGAAAGTGAGATCCAGATGAGTTGCTCCCCCTTTTTATAGGCAGTATAGGTTTTCCCCTAGGTGTCCCTTTGCATCCTCTAGGCATCCTCTAGACATCCTTAATATCCGAGATAGGTCCCTCTGCGAATGTTTTTTTCCATTTTAAATGCTTTGTTTCCATGCTACATCCGCTAGGCATCCGTTCTGCATCCGTTCCGTGTCCGTTCCGCTTCCTCCCAGCATCCATTTCCAAAAAGCTACACATGGTTGGGTTTGATTAGAACAGAACAGAACAGAATAGAATAGAATTCTTTATTGGCCAAGTGTGATTGGACACAGAAGGAATTTGTCTTGGTGCAAATGCTCTCAGTGTACATGAAAGAAAAGTTACATTCGTCAAGAATCATCAGATGCAACACCTAATAACAGTCATAGGGTACAATAACCAATCAAATTATTCTTGGAAACTGTCAATATAAATCGTAAGGATACAAGCGACAAAGTTACAGTCATACCGTCACAAGTGGAAGGGGATGGGTGATAAGGAGTGATGAGAAGATTAATAGTAAAAGCAGTGCAAACTTTGTAAATAGTTGAACAGTGTTGAGGGAATTATTTGTGTATCAGAGTGATGGTGTTTGGGAAAAAAACTGTCCTTGTGTCTAGTTGTTCTGGTGTGCAGTGCTTTATTGTGTCGTTTTGAGGGAAGGAGTTGAAACAGTTTATGTCCGGGATGTGAGGGCTCTGTAAATATTTTCATAGCCCTCTTTTTGACTCATGCAGTATACAAATCCAAGATTGAAGGTAGGTTGGTAGCAATTGTTTTTTTCTGTAGTCCTAATTATCCTTTGAAGTCTGTTTCTGTCCTGTTGGGTTGCAGAACCAAACCAGACAGTTAAAGAGGAGCAGATGACAGACTCAATGATTCCTCTGTAGAACTGAATCAGCACCTCTTTGGGCAGGGTTAGTATTAAGATGGGAGACCACTAGGAGATACCAGAATTGTAGGCTAGACTGTGTCGTTTTTTTTTATTCCAAAGAAAATTCCTGTAATATTTTTCTACATTGTTGCTATAAAAAAAAAGAAACTACTTAGGTGTGTTCATGAAGTCACCAGGAGATGTATATGATAGGAAGGGTCTTTACCATTTTTACCATTATAGATAGTTGGTACTTAATATTGAGTTGCTTAGCAACTGTTCAAAGTTACAATGGATCTCCTCCTCAGAATTATACCAGATCTCCTTGGAGCCACAGATATCATCCTGTTTTGGGCACTTGGCGATCTGCTCATGCTTAAGGCAGTTTGCAGCATCCCACAGTCAAGTGACCACAGTTTTTGGCACTTTTTTTGCCAGATTTCTGCATTTGCTCCCAATTTCAGGCAAAAACGCCCATTGAGGAATATGGGTTGCTTTAAGGATTGCAGAATTCACTTAACAATTGCTGCAAAAGAAGGCCATACAATCAGAGAGTCATGCAGTGACCTGCAACGATCATTCACGTCTTAACAACTGTAATTTCTGGCTCTATTATGTTCGTAAATCAAGGATTACCTGTATATGTTTGCAAAGCAGTCAGCAATTCTTGTTTGATCGATAAATTTCAATCCTCAAATTTCATCTACTTTTCTTAACACTTGTTTCGTTCAGGGTTTATGGATTTGAGGAAGCTTAAATTTTGTTAGGGCTGGCTTAGAACCAAACAGATTCTAAGAGATAAGCTGATAATTTGAAGTTGACCCTGTTTCTGTTCTCACCTGGAGGATTGACTTCCTACAATTTTAGCTCTGATGATATTTTCCATTCAGTCGTGTCTGACTCTTGACAACTCTATGGGCCAGGTCTCTCCACATCTTCTGATCTTGCATTACTTCCTTGAGTTTTTCTATGCTCTGGCTGGTGTCCAGCCACAATGTTCTTAGGAGGCCTGATTACTTTTTACCACTAGCTCTTCCAAACATAATTGCTTTGTCCAGTGAATTCCCCAGCATGGCACAGCCAAAGAGATCGATAAGTTTTGTGATTTTTGCTTTCCACGTTTGGTGTTATGCGCTCCAGTACTTGCTTGTGGTCACATTTGCTGTCCAAGGAATATACAAGAGCTTTCTCCAACTGAAGCAAATCTATTTTCTTCCTGTCTTGCTTTCTTAAGGTCCAACTTTCACAACCATAGCTAGTTCTAGCAGACATAATTAGCTGGACCCCAAAGAATGTCTAGTATCTAGTTTATATCCAGTTTAATGAAAAGAAGGACCAGGGGGTACCTGATAGCAGTGATCCAGTATTTGAGGGGCTGCCACAAAGAAGAGGGAGACAAGCTATTCTCAAAAGTATCTGAAGGCACAACAAGAAACAATGGATGAAAATTCATCAAGTAGAAAAGAACCTAGAACTAAGGAAGAATATCCTGACAGTTGGAACAATTAATCAGTGGAACATCTTGCCTTCAGAAGTTTTG
Organism: Laticauda laticaudata; assembly: GCA_004320025.1. Taxonomy (NCBI): domain Eukaryota; kingdom Metazoa; phylum Chordata; class Lepidosauria; order Squamata; family Elapidae; genus Laticauda; species Laticauda laticaudata. The sequence goes on from BHFT01035848.1 coordinate 65,750, forward strand.
GGAGCTCCAATGTTTGAGGTTTTTGAGAAGAGATAGGAGAAGCATTTGTTTGAAATGGTATAAGGTCTCCTGCCTGAGCAGGGGATTGGACTAGAGGACCTCCAAGGTTCCTTCCAATTCTGTCATTCTGAATGAACAATGTAATTTAAGTTTAGGTTTATTCTGTATTGGCAGCATGAAGGTTCTTGAACTGTGACTTATTTAAAATTAGGTCACAGAACAAAATACAGACAAGAAATCACATTGCTCTACAATGTACTTTTAGTCCATCACTGTAATAATCCCTGAAAGATCTGCTAAATTCCCATGTGGTGGTGCATTTTCAATCCAAATTTACATTAGCTGAACAGACGTTCCTTTTCTCCTGCGCTTCTAAGAAGATGGAAGGATGTGTGTCTGAATTTCAAAAATCTTAATTTACAGAAATGGGATCAAATAAACAATTCCCATAAGAGGTGAATGCATTTCAGCAGTGCATTTGGCACAGGTCTTTTTTTTAAAAAACTAAACCTTGACAAGCACATCGAGATGATCAACATGAAGGATTTTCAATTTGGGTGAAAAAGGAGATAAACTGCAGGAAGTAGAAATTGTGAGTTACCAGGAGAGATCTCAATGAATATTTTTGCCAATAAGGACTATAAAAGAAAATCATCAAACCTCTAACAGATCCAACAAGATCCATTGTGGTATTTGATGGGTTATTTTGCTTTTCTCAATATGATAATCTCTAGTTGTTTTAAGACTTCAACTCCAAACTTCCTCACTTAATTTTTTTTGCGTTCCATTTCCTCAGTCTATGGATATTGCCAAGATGGATAAATCATTAGTTATTTTCAACTGCTCAATGGTCAAAAGAAGTTCATTATTTCCATACCACTTGTACAGCTCTTCAAAACTCTTGAAACTAAGTGAGGCAAAGTTCTCTGGCCTTGAAACACAAAAGACATTCTCAGACAATCAGAACACATTCTGGTTGGCCAGTAGTTTATGTGGCATCAAGATGATGTCAACTTTTTATGACCACGTAAACAGATTTTCTCCATGATGATCTGTTCCTATTCTGATCCTTCAGATTTTCAAACAAGTGTGTCCATTATCACTTTTACTGTATCCATCCCTCTTGCTGCCAGTCCTTCTTTTCTCCCATCATTCCCAGCATTATGGACATCTCAAGGAGTCAAGTGTTTACACGAACTGATTTGTGCCATCTAGTCACTGTCAACTCTTATAACCACAGACTTTGTTTGTTTATTAAATTTTTATGCCATCCATCTCCCCACAAGGTGAGCCTAGATAGGTCTTCTCCAAGAGAATCTGTCTGTGGCCTGGTTGGTCTATAAAATTAGGTCTTTGCATTATGTGTCCAAAAATGATAATTCATACTTCATTTCTAAAGGAAGCACGATGAACTAAGAACATCTGCATGGGAATGGAGATGACAACCATGGCAGAGACAAACGAACCTGCAAGCAGGCCGATATATGCTCCAGATGGTTGTTCTTTGTGAAGAGATTATAGGACAGCAGGACACTGGGAGGCAAAGGGATCAGCTACCTTGCTCACAAATGTAGCAGAGCCGTTTTAAGAACATTGGGTTTGCTAAGCTCACTTTGTAATCACTTTTGGAAATTACATGTTTAATCATATAAAAGATCTTCATAAAGACCAGTTTGAAAAGCCATGTGGTGAGTTTAATTTCATTCTTGAACAAAACAACAACATAAATTTAAGAATCTAAAGAATGGAAATAATAATAATAAAATTAAATAAGACTTTGATCCCTGAAAGTTATAAACAAATTAAGGGTCCAGACAAATTTGGACTACTAAGATTTTTTTACGGTATGTTTTTGAAAATAATTATGTAAAATAAACAGTTTTTTGGAAGAACCAAATTGATTATTGATCTTAAGCTTAACAGAGATTAGAGGTTTTATGATTTCAGAAATTCAACACCAGAGGGGAACTAAAGAATCCAGGCAGAAAAATTTGGAAAATATTTTTAAAAAGTATAACTTGTAAAAGTGAAGATTTATAAAATAACATAAAATGTTATAATATTGGAAATATTCCAGGAGATTTTCAAAAAATAGAGCCAGAAATTAGTAGGTACAATGTCAAAAATGGAGTCTGCTTCTATAGATAGATTATACCCTAAAAATGGCTTTCAATATTCTTCACAGACTCTCTATCTAAAATTACATATTATTCTGCTCTCTACCGTTTTTTTTTTTATTTCCACACAAAAAGTAGGCTTCCAATCACCAATAAATGTAGCTAGATTTCTCTAATCAAAGAGGTTGATTTGTCCATTTCAGCAAAATTTGACAACTTCACCAACCATAGTGGCTAATGTTGAACCTTTCCATCTCTGTGCATATAATCATCTCACTGAAAGAAGCTAAATCAGCTCTTAAAAAGAGCAAACATTATCTGATCAGGTAAATCCAAAGCTAATTTGAAATTGCAAAATCCTTGTTTGGAAGTGCTACTAGAGGTATCCCTGGATATTGAAGGACCACTTTGTGTAGACAGCGATGAACAGAACAAGGGTAGCATTTATTCCACAGTAGTTTCAATTACAAAACCAAGGAATGTTCCACACAACTATGGGTCCAGTTTCTTTCACTCTCCAATATGCTCTTCATTTAAATCATTACTGACAGATTCTCTTCGAAGATACTATTTTGATTTATTCAGCACCTTCTGCTCAAGTTCCAGGTATCTTTTAAGTAAAGGTTGGTAGATCTAAAAGAGAAAGAAAATACTATGAGCTAACAATGGCTATTAATATTAATATTGTGTCCGATTCCATTCTCATAACCAGATACATATTGTTGGGGCCAATAGGCTGACTCTGTAAACCACTTAGAGAGGGCTGTAAAAAGACTATGAAGCGGTATATAAATCTGTTGCTATTGCTATTACTGATACTGTTTATAACATTTTGAAATATTGTTTGACCTTTTCAACAAGAAGCTGTAGTAATGTCCTGGATACACACAGCAGGAATTGTCCTTCCAATTCACCCTTTCATGTGATAATATAAAGTCCAAAGAAGAAATTATAGAGAGCATAACAGCTCAGAATTTATTCCCTAAGACTTAATTTATTCCCTCTGCAATATTTATCCTAAATTTCACAGATGGAACTACTTTAAAAAAGTATCTCATTTGTCAAACAGAAAAGCTAGTAGACATATGAAGATAGTGAAAAAAAAGGTTCTGTAGTCCAAAACAGTGCAACCTGCAATGCAATGCAGGTACAGAGGTTGACATATAAAATGATCTACTAAACCAAACTAAACAAGTTTCAGTTTTGGAAAAGAGAGGAAGATGCATTTTTGTTCATAAACAGTTGACCATTTGGGAATACAAGTTCTCTCCACAATCCATCCATCATAACTGAAGATACAACTTGAATTCTGGCCTGAGAAAACTGTTAAAGAGCCAGAATGTATTCTCATTTTCAGCCATCCATACAAGATAAAGGAAAAATTAGATTCTTTTCCCCCTTGTAAAAAATTTAACATTTGGGAGAAAATGATATTATGCAGTTCAGTGTACATTATATGTTAGATTGCCACAATTTAGAAGTGGGACCTCCAAACTGGTAGACTTCAGGTCCCAGAATTCCTCAACCAGCATGGCTGGCAGAGGTATTCTGGGAGTTGAAGTCCAGTCTTACAATTGCCAAGTTTGGAAATCTCCGATTTAAAATCATGGGATCATTAGGTTAGAAAGAAGTATTTTGATCCATCCCACTGCAGAGGGATTTTCACATCATCTTGGACAATTATTCAATTATTATTTTTCTTGAAAATTTCCAATAATGAAATGCCCACAACTTAGGGAAGCTTAGTAGCCACTCACAGTTAAGATGTTTGCCCTTATTTCAAGTCTGAATCTCCCACAAAAAAGCTACTACCCTCTGATCTTGTCTTCTATCAGAAAGTCTGGAGTTAGTAGCATGGGCAATGTTCCATTCAGAAATAAGTTGTGCGAGACCGATTCCAACAACAACTCTTTTAATTCAACAAGTAATGCAATGATAACGGAACAACAGCCCAAGCCGCGGCAGCCCTTTTTATAGCGGCTTGCCCGTGGCTTGTGGCCAATGACAGTACTTTGAGTGTTTCTGCCGTCCGGCGGGCCAATTGGATTGGTTTCTAAATAACCAATCCCAGAACGGCCTTCTCGGCCAATCAGTTTAAGGTATTTGGAGTCTACCAAGTTCTATACACAACAGGCAAAGTTACAGAAGCTAACTGAAAAACAAAAAACTCGCCTTTGCCCAAAATTGGAAATGTGGAAATAGAATAGAATAGAATAAATAGAATAGAATAGAATAGAATAGAATAAATAGAATAGATTACTTTATTTGCCAAGGGTGATTGGACAAACAAGGAATTTTTCTTGGTGTAAATACTCTCAGTATACATAAAGAAGGGTAAATTCACTCAGAATCAAGAATCATAATGTACAACACTTATAATCATAAGGTACAATCAACAATCAAATCATATTAGGAAACAGTCATGTGGGAGGGGATAGGTGATAAGGAGTGGTGAGAAGATTTACAGAAATAGTAGTGCAGACTTTGTAAATAGTTGGACAGAGTTGAGGGAATTATTTGTTTTGCAGAGTAATGGCTTTCAGGAAAAAACTGTTCTTATGTCTAGTTGTTCTAGTGTCCAGTGCTCTAAAGCGTTGTTTTGAGGGAAGGAGTTGAAACAGTTTGTCCAGGATATGAGGGGTCTGTAAATAATATTTTCACAGCCCTCTTTTTGACTCGTGCAGTATACAGGTCCTCAATTGAGGGCAGGTGGGTAATTGTTTTTTCTCCAGTCCTAATTACTCTCTGAAGTCTGTGTCTGTCCTGTTGGGTTGCAGAACCAAACCAGACAGTTATGGAGGTGCAGATGACAGACTCAATAATTCCTCTGTAGAACTGGATCAGCAGCTCCGTGGGCAGTTTGAGCTTTCTGAGTTGACGCAGAAAGAACATTCTTTGTTTTGCTTTTTTGATGACTTTTTTGATGTTAGGTGTCCATTTTAGGTCATGTGATACAGTAGAACCTAGAAATTTGAAGGTCTCTACTGTTGATACTGTGTTGTCTAGTATTGTAAGAGGTGGTAGTATAGGAGGATTTCTTCTAAAGTCTACCACCAAATATCCCCCCCTCCGACTTTATGTTTATAAAGAAAACCTTGGAATGTGCAGAAATGGACAGGTTGTCAATGGAACTTAAAAACAAAGAGTCACAGTACTATGAGATCTGGAATTTATAGTTGAAAGGTAGACATGAAATGATTAAAAGAAAGATAAATAAGAAGGTATGATGAAAACTGGCTTGTGAACATCCTACCTTGCTAAATACCAAGGCCCTTCTTCCTTGATTTCCTGGAATTGATGGTGGACCAACTTGGTTTTGGAGTACACTGTTTGCTCTTGGGATGGATTCCAGAGAGGTTCAGGAGTTCATGGCCACCATAGGATTATCCCAAATAAGCGATTCCTCTCCTTTATATCAGAGGTCTCCAAACTTGACAACTTTAAAACTTGTGGACTTCAACCATGGCTGCAGAATTCTGGGAGTTGAAGTTCACAAGTCTTAAAGTTGCCACGTTTAGGGATCCCTGCATTATACAAAGGCCATCCACTCAGTCACTTATGCCCTGGGCGTCTCTCATTTGGATCAGTGCAATGCACTCTACATGGGGCTACCCTTGAAGAGTATTCAGAAGCTACAGCTGGTTCAGAATGCAACAACAGTTCTGGAAGCCCCTAGGATGGCCCATGTAATAACACCATTATGTGAGATGCACTAGTTGTGCTTCCAGATCCAGTTCAAGGTGTTGGCGATACCTTTAAAGCGCTTTAAGACGTGAGCCCAGGATATCTGAGGAACTGTTTTGTTCCAATGGAATCAGCTCATCCCACTTATCCTGCTGCAAACCCATTGGCCAATGAATTTTAGCTGGTGGGGTCTAGGAGAAAAGTCTTTTCTGTCACAGCCCCCAGGGTTTAAAATATCATCTTGCTGGAGGTGACATCTGTACCCACTAGTGGTGGGATTCAAATAATTTAACAATCAGTTCTCTGCCCTAATGACTGGCTGGGAGGGCGTGGGTGGGTGGGTGTGGCCAGGGGATGTGACAGCACTCAGCCTCCTGTAGCACTCTGCCAGTCAAAACGGGGCACGGGGGTAAATTACAAAATGAGGCCTTTGCTTTGTGACATCCAGATCCAGCAAGCAAGGGGTGTGAACTGCACAGAAAAACACTTTCGTTTGGTTATGAAGAAATATCCCCAAAGTCAGATGTACACTAAATGTAGACTGACTTTTAGCTACACATCTTTCCATCAAACAGCAAATTTTGAAGCTCCGGGTGAAGAGGATTAATCTTCGGATGAGTAACCACAGTTTGCATATTGGAGGTTCCTAAAAGAATGCTGGAAAACTCTGTATTTTAAAGAACCTTTAAGGGAGGGGTGCAGAATAGCCCTTCTCTGCCTGAGGTTGCACCAATCAAAAACACTAGTATTTGAGAATAAAGAGCAACTCCACTCCCTTCTAATACTGATGATGTTACCTAGTTTGATAATGAAACATCTGCAAAAAAACTATCAAGCTCAGAGAGCACCAAAGACCCCACAGTTCAATCTTGAGCTATAAATAATCTTTTTTATTGATAAACACCTTATGATAAGAGGGACTCGGAGCCTCTGTTAAGCCCGTCACACAGCACCAACGGATGGAAAGAGGATGTAAAACGGAGAGAAACACTTGCCATCCGTTGGTTAACNAGAGGGACTTGGAGCCTGAGTTATATGAGATGGCTCCCAGTGGATTTCATTCTAAATTTTGATATGATTTCTGTAAATAAGGAATGTAGAATTATAATGGCTGAGTATTTGATCCTTCATACATCAAAAAAATAAATAAATACGAAGCTAAGGGATTAACAAATAAAAAACAGATTTGAAAAAAAGAAAAGGCTCAGGAAAGAAAAAGAGTGAAAATATAAGAAAGAAGAAAAAGAAAACTGAAAAAAAATGACTTTCAACTTTTTTTGGTGCAGATATAAGTAAAATATATATATCAAATTCTAAGATTAACATTTGTCTACATTACTTCCATAATCCCATATCTAATCATCAAAGCCCAGATCAACTTTTAATTTCAGTTTCTCACAAAATGTCCAGTAGTGGTTCATATTGCTTTAATCACTTATTTGTTAAGAAAATCACAACTGATTTATTTATTTGCATCAAACTCTAAATATAACAGGAATGGAAATCCTAAGCTGTAGTATAGACCATGCTTCTCAACTTTGGCAACTTTAAGGTACATTGACTTCAATTCCCAGAATTCCCAAGTTTGCATGAAGTTCACCCATCTTAAACTGGCCAAGACTGAAAAAACACTAATCTACAGAGAGGGATTTTGCCATTTCTCTTTAACTGGTTCCTACTTACCTATGAGCAATCATAATGCAAAATCCTCACTTCCACCCAATTCCAGAACAAAGATAATGTAAAATTCTCATTTCCATCCCATTCCAAAACAATGATAATGCAAAATCCTCAGAGCCTATAACAAAATAAGAGAATAACAGAGTAAGGGAGTTGGAAGGAACCTTAGTCCAACCTTACTCTAAACAAGGTTTCATCAGATACCCTGAGTTAGGGAGGTACTGTTAATAAATTGCTTGTCTAATAGTGCCCCTATTGTTTAAATTGATGTCTAAACTGTTATTTCAATCTCTATTGAAAAATGAGAGATTTGCACCCATACACCTTACATAAATATATACTTGGCAGAGGCCATGTGAAATCAAGATAGAAAAGTTAAACTTTACGTTGTTGTTTACCAGAAGTTGAACTTCTTGTTGGTTTTCCATCATGGAATTTAATGGCCAGATTCCAAATTATTTTCCCAGATATACATGGAAACATGTAATTTGGTAGCTTCTTACCACTGTTGTCTTTTAGCTGACACAAAATGGCAGCACCCATTAGAGACAGTCCAAAAAAGTCAAAAGACAAAACAATTGAAGCCTCACCCCTTTTTCCACCCACCACTCTACTGCCATTATCAACAACTTGACTTGTATTATTCTCTCTGCAAACAACATTGGACTAAGGTATCAGATCGCCATAACAGTGATTTACATTTATGCACCATTCTTGTGCCAGTGAATGAAGATTGATTATGTGCCATCAAGCTGATATGAAATCTTAGCAATCACATAGAGAGATGTTCACCATGAAGATCTGTCTCTAACATGACCTTTTAAGTCTCCCCAAGATATATTCATCCCCACTATAACTGAGTTCCCCCTTTCCAACTTCCTGCCACTTGTCTTCTTCCTTCTATTTCCCAGCAATGGAACCTTCTTCAGAGAGTTAGGTCTTCACATAATATGCCCAAAGTAGGATTATTTGAGCCTGATCATTTGGTCTTCCATTGATAACTCCTGGTGGATTTTTTTTTCAATCACCCATTGGCTTCTTTCCTTGGCTGCCTATCTATGGTACTCTCAGGAACCTTCTCCAACACCAGATCTAAAGGCATCAAAGTTAGAATAGAATAGAACAGAATAGAATAGAATAGAATAGAATAGAATAGAATAGAATAGAATAGAATACTTTATTGGCCAAGTGCGATTGGACACCCAAGGAATTTGTCTTGGTGTAATTACTCTCAGTATACATAAAGAAAAGATACATTTGTTAAGAATCAAGAATCATAATGTACAACACTTAATGATAGTCATAGGGTACAATCAACAACCAAATCATACTAGGAAATAGTCAATATAAATCGTAAGGATACAAGCAACAAAGTTACAGTCCTACAATCACAAGTGGGAGGGGATGGGTGATAAGGAGTGATGAGAAGATTAACAGTAATAGTAGGGCAGACTTTGTAAATAGTTGGACAGTGTTGAAGGAATTACAGGTATTTGTTTAGCAGAGTGATGGCTTTCAGAAAAAAACTGTCCTTGTGTCTAGTTGTTCTGGTGTGCAGGGCTCTATAGTCGTTTTGAGGGAAGGAGTTGAAACTGTTTATGTCCAGGATATGAGGGGTCTGTAAAAATTTTCACAACGCTCTTTTTGACTCGGGCAGTATACAGGTCCTCGATTGAAGGCAGGTGGGTAGTAATTGTTTTTTCTGCAGTTCCTATCCTACCTCTTCAAAGACCAGCTTTGGTTTCAAAGAGTAATGCAGGGAATATCATGACTTGCAGGATTCTTTGTAGGTATGAAGTAATGATATATGAGAAGGATCTTGAGAGATAGAGGGAAGAGACACAGACAGGGGAACAGTTGGATATGGGGAAGCTGAGCTCATAGCAAAAATGGAGATGTAGCAAACATTTCAGAAGTGGAAAGGGACACTTCGCATCACCAATTTGCCATGACCATCCTGCCAGGGCCAACTCCCTGTGGGACAACACAGTGTAAGACAACTTGACGCAGGACAATTCAACACAAGATAACTGCACTATTATCTGTTGCTGTTTCTTCAACATTTTTTCCCCACTTTTGTCATTCACATTTCATTTTCTGACAGTGAGAACAATCAACCAACAGAACATCTTGCCTTCAGAAGTTATGGGAGTTTCATCTCTGGAAGCTTTCAAGAGGAGACTCGACTGCCATTTGTCAGAAATGGTATTGGGGGGGGGGAGGCTTGGACTAGATCACCTTCCAACCCTGTTATTTTATTATTCTGTTATCATAATATCTAAATCTTTTTCAAGACCTTCATGATGGTAATCCCTGGTGTATTGCTCAACTGCTTATTCTCTAATGAGTTGACTGTTACTTCTGTTACATGCTTTGATATGTTCATTGGCAATTCTAAGGCTTCTTATTCTACCTTTTCTCATAAATTACATCTTTTTACATTCAGTTTAGATATGTTTTTCACCACGCTCCTTGACTTTTATTATTAGATCCTGTATATCCTTTATATTTTCAAGTCTCTACATAGTATTCTGAGTACTGCATAGTTTATGTCATGCCCTTGGTAGAGTCGGACTCTGAGGGAGAGGAGGAACAGCCGACAGGGAGTGGAGGTGTGGCTCCAGAGGTTGTGGAGGAGGCTGGGGAAGGGTAGAGGCCAGCTGGGCAGTCAGAGGAAGAACCAGGCCCATCCCCTCTTCATCCTAGGACATGCAGGGAGGAAAGGAGAAGGAAACAACTTGGCTTATGAGAGAGGAAGCGGCCATGATCCTCCTCATTGGTTGCAGCTGGGGAGACTAGTATATAAGAAAGACAATTACAACACAGCATTGCCAGAAGCAAAGCATGTGTTATTTTGGGCTGAAGTTATCTTGGTTTTCATCCTTCCAATAGACTGTGCCTTGTTATCTTCTTGAAGTTGATAATTACAGTACTTATCCTGGTCCGTTGTGAAAATTTTGTTATTGTAGTTTGTTTGTTTATTTCACCTCTATCTGCTCATTAAGTTCAGACTGTATTGCTTTCTTTTGAAGACTATTTTTGAGTATGTTTTAGCTCCAACTGAGAATTATTGAACAGTGGGGCCAAGTTGGAGACATTAAAGGATATTTATTTACGTTTTGGATTTTGTTACATTTGTGTTACACTCTGGTCATCACAGTTTATTGATGATTTATCTTTCAGTTTTAAAATCACATTCATCTTCTTCCCATCAGTTTCATATAATATATATTCAGTGTATAAATCAAATAAATAAGGGTGTACAATCTTTTCTCATTCTTTTGCCAGCATGGTTTTGCCACAGTTTGTTTCTACTACGGCTTCCTTATCTGCGTATTAAGTTTCACGTGAGATGCATGGGGAATGAATAAAAATATGTATCTTCAAAGATTTCCTTCCAAATTGCTTCTTGACTCTCCAAAGGAGGTTGACAATATCTGGTTCTGTGTGACTACCATGAATTGCCAGTATCTTTAAAGGCCAGGCTGTATCTAAAGAGAAATGAAACAGCATATATTCCCATTGAACAGGACATTGTTCACTCACCTCAATTCTTAGCAATATAACATCAAACTTTTCTTGTAGTTATATTGACAGGAGTTCCATACAATGAGATCCTCAAATTTTGAGACTTTTCGGACATGGGTGCAGGTTGAGAAAGATATCACAATGATATTCTTTCACTGAGAACCAGATAAGGCATCAGGGGGTTTGCTGTAAGGGTATGTGGGAATTCCCTATGGAGACCAGCAAAGAGAAGCTTCCCATGCAACAATTAGAAAAGAGGGGGATAGTCCTCTTATTTGCAAAGTGGGCAGAACTGTAAGGTGTTTTGGCTACAAAAGATTACAGTGGGAGAACTGTGCTTTTAGACCTGCAAGATTTTGTTAATTGTAATCTTTATTTGTAGCTTTACAATAAAGTAGGATTAGCTTTTGTGGCATGTTTTCTATCAGGTCTTTCTATCAGATAAAGCAGACATTCGCAGACAACATTTTCTGTTTTGCTCTGAGGTTCAGGGTGCAACTACACCAATGCTACAGATGCCCTTAATCCACAGCCTGGTTCAATTTCCTTGCATGGGAGATGAACTTTCAGATTTGCAATATTGAGGTAGTCCAGAAACAAGAAGCACACTCAGAAGTAGTGCCTCTAACTTTATTGTAACTTTATTGTTATTTTATTCCACAAATTGAAGTCCATACTTCTGAAAGGGAATTGGAGTTGAGAAACAATCCCCAAATCTAATGCATGCCACCTCACTTTGTAGTTTCAAATATTCTTTAATACAGGTAGTCCTCAACTTACTGTCACAACTGAGCCCCTAATTTCTGTTGCTAAGCTATTCTGTTGCTAAGCTATTAGTTATTGTTTGCCCCATTTTATGATCTTTCTTGCCACAGTCTTAAATGAATTGCTTCAGTTGTTAAACTATATTGGCTTTGCTTGTTAGAAGAATGCAAAAGATAATCATGTGATCCTGGGACACTGCAATTTTCATAAATGTGAGTTAACAGCCAAGCAGATGAATTTTGATCACGTGACTAACAACAGTTGCATGTGTGAAAACAGTCATAAGTCATTGTTTTCAGTGCTGTTGTAACAGTCACTAAACCTACTGTTATAAGTAGAGGACTACCTGGACAGGATGCTTCTCTGTGTATGTGTTTTTGTGTGTGCGTGCATGTTTTAATTTTTATTTTCTTAACTACACAGCAGGAGCCCGTTTCACACAGCTGTTTCTTAAATGTCAGATCATCGCTTCCTTTGCAAAACTTAATGTTCACATGTGTCCTTTATGGCATCTCCAAGAGAAGGAAGGCACTTCTAACGATGAAATACCCAAGAACCATAAATCCTCATCCATAGGTTAGGTTTGGACTGGATTTGCAAGATACAGGAAACAGGGTGATCCTTCCACTTAGGCCAAGTTTGACTCTCAGTGGGGGAGCTCAGAAATCTTTGGGCTGTGTCAACTTTTGGTCAAACTCTGAAAAATATGCTTAGCTTTCTGCTCCCCTGTTCTGTCCTGGCTGCTGGGTTGGGTGTTTCCCAAGCAGATCTAAGCCTTCAGATCTAAAAGCCATCTTATTTACAGACTGGTTTGCATCTTGCTGGACATTGTATGTATTCCGTACTGTGACACGTCTCAGAAAACAGAGTAGTTTTTTTAGAGAGAAATCTGTGAGAAAAGTGAGGTTGCTTTGCAGAATCCAAGGACTGAATTAAATCAACTTTCTTTTGAAAAACTCTACATTTAATCCACTGATGGGGAGAGATTTTTATTATCCCTTTTTTTGTTGTTCAAAAATTGGAGCAATTCTTGGATGGTGCAACAAATGTCGTTTTTTCCAGGCCTTTATTTTGGAGACAAAAATAGAATTTAAAGACATTTTCCAATTAGGTTTGATTCCTAATGATTTCCATTGACCCATCAAATACAATGTTGTCGACTACATTGATTGGATTGATGTAATACCATAATATGGCTTATTTAGCTCAGCAGGTGGCATCAACCAATCCAACCAATTCAGTATGTGGTTCATTTAAAAACTGTAGTTAAACAAACCATATCTTAGTGTGAAATATGAAACATTCGGTGCCTTGCTGGGAGTTTCAGAGGCAGAACTTTCCCAGGTGCTACTGCCTGGCCTTGAGTTTAATTGTTTTAATGCCCTCCTTTTAAAACAGTGTGCTTTCCAAAGCCACTTTTGTAAAAAGAATAAAATGCTGAAGGCAAAAAAATAATTTGTGCAGAAGCAAACGTAACAGCATTTAAAATAAATGGAGGTGAGTAAAACAGAAGAAATCAATCATGAAATGCTGCAGTATAAATAGTGTTTAACAACCAGGTAAAAGAACGGAAGAATAGAGGTTTCCTGGACTTACAGGAGAAAGAGAAAAAAAACTAAATTAAAGTCAACCAAAGGTGGTATTCAGCAAGTTCTGACCAGTTCTGAAGAACCAGTTGTGGAAGATTTGAATAGTTTGGAGAACCGGCAAATCCCACTTCTGACTGGCTCCGCCCCCATCTATTCTCTGCCTCCCATTGAGTCCCAGATGATTGGCTGGGTCTTCTTTTGTTGCCCTGCACAGGAGAANGATGATTGGCTGGGTCTTCTTTTGTTGCCCTGCACAGGAGAATGGAGCTGGAAAGCAGGTCAGTGGGGTGGGGAGGGAATGGGGATTTTGCAGTATCTTTCCCTGCCATGCCTACCCATTAGTGGACCAAATTCCTAGGTTCCTATTTACAAAGTTCCATTTCTTATATTTTTTATTTTTAATATAATTGTTATATTCTTAAAATTTTTATGTTTAATATAATTGTTCCATCTTTAGTTGAACAGTATGTTGTCTGGATACAAATATCTTTGTTAAACACTTAGCAAAATTACAACAACCTTTGTTACATTAATATTAATTCTTCAATATTTAACATAGTAACATTCCACATATTAATTTTACAATGTAAACATAATAATATTCAATATACTAGTTATAATATTTACTTATCTCTTTTAACATATTTTCTTTATTTTTTTTCCCTGTTTCTAATTTCCATTTTTTATTATTTAACCATTGATAAAATAGATCCCATACCATATAGTATTCAGTTTGCTCTTTCTCCTTAATTGTCAGCACTAATCTATTTATTTCCAAACATTCTAATATTTTCCTAATCATATTCTCATCTGTAGATATCTCTTCACTCTTCCAATTTTGTGCAAATCCAAATCTGGCAGCAGTTAACATACAAATAACTAAATATGTATTTTCCTTACTGTATTTTTTGGGTAGAATCCCCAATAGAAATATTTCTGATTTTAAAACAATATGTTGTTTTATCATTTTTTCCAATCACTTGTGTATTTTTGTCCAGTATTAGTGGGAAGGAGTTGGTTTGTTTTTATACATGATTATTGATCTCTCCAAAAAATACCCAAGTTGGGACAGAAGAGGGTTGCAGGATGAAGCAGGAAGGAGCATCAGGGATTGCCCACCACAATCCACCATACATTCTGGATAGAGATGGACATTTGTTTTTCCTGCAGTGTGCCATTTCTAAGGCTAAGGAAAGGTCAGTTTGATGTCAGTATATTCTGACAGCACAATGTCAGTATATGCTGACATATTCTTCAGCACAAAGATGGAAGAATGCACATTAACCTGACCATCAGGAAGTGCCCAAGATAATTAATTGAATGTAATTTTCATGTCTGAAAGAACATCTTTACAGAACTTTGCAGAATAATAACAGAGTTGGAAGGGACCATAGAGGTCTTCTAGTCCAACCCCCTCCTCAAGCAGGAGACCCTATACCAATCTATTGATTATTTATTTGTCAAACATGTACAAGAGAGCAGGTATAGGTGTAAACAGGAGTGGGGTTTCTATAGAACCGGTTGTTAATGTCACCGGTAGTTCTAAGAACCAGTAAAACCGACCCCTGCTTGGCCCTACCCCTCTCTGCTGCTCCTATGGGCCCAAAACTGGTTTTAATAACTTTACATGTGCGAAAATCCCTTCCCATTCTTCCCCACCCACCCCTCCCTTCGCTGCCCTGGCCCCCGCCCCGTATTCGCCGCTACAACATAAAAAATGGTTTTTTTTATGTTTTTTTTTTAACATAAAAATGGCAACCATGTAGGCTAAGCCACCAGCACCAGCCCGCTACCTTCCCTCTCCCACCGCGGCCCGAGAGTTGCTGCTTGCCTTCCTACCCCGCAAGCCGGGTCAAGAACCGACTCCTGGGATGGCCATCCTCACCACAGCAAGCTAGGAGACTGAGGAGGACCCCGGCATAGTTGGCTAGTCAACTTGCCTGACTCCTTTTTGGTAAGTTGCTTTTTTATATTTATGTATTTTTTTTTACTGTCTGTTTTTGTTTTTATTAATCATAAAAACAAAACATACTAAAGAAATAAATAAACACATAAATAAAAATTATTTTACTATTCATCTTGATGTTCCTTTTTTGCTTAAAGAAGATGAATAGTAAAATAATTTTTATTTATGTGTTTATTTACTTCCTGAGTATCTGTTTTGTTTTTATGATTAATGAAAACAAAAACAGATAGTAAAAATAAATACATACATACATACATTAAAAAACAGCTTACCAAAAGGGAGACAGGCACCTTCCTGTTACATTGATGTTGTACATTATCTGTTTCTGCTTAAATCAGTATATAACAACATCAATGTAACAAGAAGTTACATGCATACATAAATGAAATTTTATATAAAAGTGTTTTATTTTTTTCAAACATAAACAAAAGCATAAAATATAAACCATCTTCAGTTACATAGCACGTTGGTTGGTACAAATCACTTGTGCACAATCTCTGCAGTCTTTCCTTTCCAATTTGCATTAATCCTTATATCATGCTAAGCAATTGGCCACTAAGCGAGCACCTGGTCATTAAATGAATATCAGTTAAATTTGGGTTGCCAGCTACATGGCCACCTGCCTGGGCCTTGCCAGGGCTTCCCCAGGCCTTGGAAACTGGCAAAAAGCATTTGCTAAGCAATTGGCCACAAAGTGAGCACCTGGTTATTAAGTGATGACCACTTAAATTTGGGTTGACAGCCACGTAGCCATGCCCATCCCAGCCATATGACTCTGCAGCCACTCCCAATCAGCAAGCCACTCCCACCCCAGTCACATGACCACCAAGCCACACCCACAAATTAGGCCATGCACACAGAACCGGTTGTTAAGAAATTGGAATCCCATCCCTGGGTGTAAACATAAACAAAGAAAGTAAATACAGATAAATGAGGACAGTAAGACAGAGACAGTAGGCATGCTGGTGCGCTTATGCATGCTCCCTTTAAGGGCCTCTTAGGAATGGGGTGAGCTCCATGATAGACAGTTTGAGGTTGAAGCTGTGAGAGGTTCAGGCTGTAACAATGGAGTTGGGTAGGTTGACCACTCTGTTGCTGAAGTCGTATATTCTGCAATTGATTTTGAAGTGGTTTACCTTGAAGTTGTATCGGTTGTTTGGCTGTGTATTATTGTCTTTCAAAGTTGATTCCAGAATGTAACAGAAAGTATTGTGAACCTGGAAAGATTGTTGTGGGTTCTTCTGTTGCAAGTATATTGAGCTGAATTCGTCATTTAGCACTGGAAATGTCTATGAATTTTTGTTAACTAAATCAGTGGAATAGGAAATTCTATTTTGCTGGCTTTTAATTTAGAGCAAATTCAAAATTTCCTCTGCAAAGGAAAACATTTTCTTGATTAAGTTTGGAAAGAACATATAAATGAAAGAGAACATGTACATTCAAGAATGAACAAAAATACATATATGGTTAGAGAAAATGATAAAGCAACATACAGATTTAAAACCAGAAATGTTTTTGTTAGGTATGTTACCAGAAAAATATAATAAAGTGATTACATATTTAATAATACATTTTACATGTACATGAAGTTGTACAGCAGTGAGAATTGTATTTGCACAATATTGAAAAAATGAGGGTACACCTACAGGTGAAAGTATAATTAGAAAAATATTAGATTGTGCGGAGATGGATAGATTGATATTAATATTAAAAGATAAGGAAAAAACAGAATGTTTTTTAACATGGGATTTGTTTTATCAATGGTTAGATAAAAGAGGTAGAAATTAGAAGATGAAAGATAACTGATTTGTTGTTGTTAGTTGCAAAGTCATGTTCGACCCATTGCGACCCCATGGACAATGTTCCTCCAGGCCTTCCTGTCCTCCACCATCTTCTGGAGACCATTTAAGCTCACACCTTCAGTGCTTCAGTGACTCCATCCAGCCACCTCATTCTCTGCCATCCCCTTCTTCTTTTGCCCTCAATCGTTCCCAGCTTTAGGCTCTTCTCCAGAGAGTCCTTCCTTCTCATCAGATAGCCAAAAATCATTGATATGTATCAGTAAAGGAAGCAAGAATTGGATTATAGATAAGTAAACATTAGTAGTATTATTATAGTTGTTAGTAATAGTAGTAGTATTACCAGTTTTATTATTATATTGTACAAGTAAATTGATCTGGAAAATACACTGCTTATTAAGCACTTATGTACTTTAAAGAAAAAAATGTATAAATAAAATGAAAAAAAAAATAATGATTTATTTCACATAATATCAACTAAGTGGTAGGGAAATGTTTATTTAACACCTTCATTATATATAGAAGGGGCTGAGGGTTTTTTTTGTGCACCCAAGTCAGTTGGCTAGATGAACAAATCCATGTCGCTTACTTGGCAAAAAAATTTAATGGTGTGACTTGCCCTTGCTTCCTTCCCAGAGAGAGAGAGACCAGCCCAAAATCCACCAACTGGTTCCCACTTAAAGCAGGATTAGAACTCATGCTTATCCAGCTTCTAATCTAGCATCTTTAATCACTACATCAAGCTTTCTCCCTCCCTCTCTTCCTCTCTCTCTCTCTTTCTTAGTTTGTTTATTTGTTTGTCATACATGTACAAGATAACAAGTATAGGCATGAAATAAATATGAACAAAGGAAATAAATACAGATAAATGGGGACAGTAAGACAGGGTTGATAGGCATGCTGGTGCGCTTATGCACACCCCCTTTAGAAACGGGGTGAGGTCCATAGTAGACAGTTTGAGGTTGAAGCTGTAAGGGATTAAGATTGTAACAATGGAGTCGGGTACAGCAATCCAGGCATTGACCACTCTGTTGCTGAAGTCGTATTTTCTGCAAACAGGTTTGAAGTGGTTTACCTTGAGTTTGTATCAGTTGTTTGCCAGTGCATTACTGTGATGGAGGCTGAAGAAATTGTTGATGGGCACGATGTTGTAGCAGACAATTTTGTAAACTATGCTTAGATTGGACCATGGCTACAGATTGTCCAGCCTGGAAGCCGCATAGGGGATTCTGTTGTGAGCAGAGGAGTGGAGTACTCTTTTCAAGAAATACCTCTGGACCCGCCCAATCATGTTAATGTCCGATATATAGTGAGGGTTCTAGTGGAACGAACTGTATTCAGTTTACTCTGAAATATACTAACTTTCCTTCAGTTGAACACAACTCCCAGGGAAGAGGGAATGCAAGATAACAGTTTACTCTATAGAGAGCCACTTTGGTATAATGATTAAGGCACAGTTAGAAAGAGGCAATCTGAGTTCTGGTCCTACCATAAACAGAGACCCAGCTGGGTGACTTTAGTCCGCTCTTGTCTTTCCAAAAACAGGCAATGGCAAACCACTTCCCAAAAACTTTGCCAAGGGAACTGAAAATATTAGTGTGAGCATGTGTGTATGTATGCACACACACACACACACACACACACACACACACACACAATCTCAGCAATGCAGACTGCAGGTAATTTACCTTGCAGACACATCTCTCTATTTTACCCTGGCACCGATGCAAAAAACTCTCCATCTACTTCAATCAGCTGTTTGTTTCCTTTGTTTCCTGACATCCATTTCTATAGTTGCCCACTTGCCAGAATGATTCTGGGAAGCTACCAAGCATTAATGATGTCAGCCTTGAAAAATAGTCCAGACAAGAAGCAGAACCAAAAAAAGAAAAATCAAATGTGCAGGTAGCGATAAGGCAGAAACTGAGTCACCATTAGTACCTGTGAGAGGGATTAAGGTGTCCTCGTGTACTACTACTTACATTTGACTGAGAAGTAGGCTGCAGCTACAAAATAATGCTGTCCGAGGCTGCATCAATTGACCCAATGCTGTCCTAGGCTGCATCAACAGAGGAACAGGGATAGATGCAAAATTTTGGTACACCTTCATAATGATAATGCTGCTCTAAACTGCTAATTAGAAAGGCCATACTCCCAACTTGAGGGCTGTAGAAAAGATACAGCTAGGTTCATTAAACTCACCAGTTTTAATAATCCACAATTTCCAACATTGAATGTCCTTTCAGTGGTGTAAGCCACATACATACATACATACATACATACATACATACATACATACATACATACATACATACATAAAACAGATCAGGATGTGGGAAGAAATATCCATCTGGTTCAGTTCCAAGTCTCCAGTTGGGAGAAAGACACTGGAAACATAGAGGCTGATTGGAAAGATGGTTTAATGATGAACAGAACTACCAAGCACAAGTGGTTCTCAGCAGCTGACCACATGGATTTGAGAGTGAGGGCTTTTTATACCTTCTCTTGGTTTTTGAACTTGAGTTTCCTGTTTCTGTGCAAGAACATGTATTCTGTTGGCTGTTGTCAGATTCCCATGGGGCCATGTACAATCCTAGAAGTTTGTCTAAGCTACATTTGGTTGAAGTTTGGCTGATACAATGAAGGGTCGTTGGGCAATTCCTATTATGGCTAAGGGCTAATCCTACGTTTGTCAGACCTTACTGCAGGAAATTTGTTTATGAATACAGCTAGCGATCTCTTTATCTCTTAAGTGCTGACATCAACTGAAGGGTATTAAGAAAAGTAGGGGGCTGCTTTCCAAGAGCGTGTTTCTCCATTTCTCATCAGGGAAATATAATATTCTGCCTTTTTAATATTTCTCAAAATATTTCATTATTCTAGGAGAGGATGGATGCTAACTTTCTACAATGACTTCCTGTTGAGAATAGAATCTGCAAATAGGGTTTTCATGTTTGTATATCTTGTTTTCAAGTTCAGGAATTATGGAGACATAGGATTTAATTTACTGTAATTACTTGTTGGATTTGTCTATCATCTTAGTTTTATTTTTATTTATTTTAAATCCTGCTGCTTCCCCAAATTTTTCTATTTGTTGCAACATGGTCCTGAAATTCATTGCGATCTTCCACTATAACTACCAAATATCATCAGCAAAATGCGCATTGAACGTTTATATTCCTCATTTCTTAATCTTACTTCCATAAGTCTCTTGAGTTTGTCTGGTTGCAGCTAGCAACACTTCTAAAGACAAGATAAATAACAGAGGCGATAATGGACACCCTTGTCTCACTCCTTTTGCAATTTCAAAATCTTAGTACGATCTCCATTTAATAATACCCTTGCTTTTTTGATTTGAGTATATTTCTTGTGGTGTTTTTTTCTATATTAGTGCCAAAAATTCAGTTTTTAATTGGATATAGCATAAATTTCCAATTAAGATTGTCAAATGCTTTTTTTAAAAAATTAAAGTTTGCCTGTTTTTCTGGGTGAGCTTCATAGTATTCAGTCAAATTTAGTACTGGCCTAATATTGTTTAATTTGTTCTATTTGGCAGGAAACATTCTGATCTGTGTGTATAAGTTCACTCAAAATTGGTTTCATTCTTTCTGCTATTATTGTCATAAATATTTATAATACATATTTAGCAATGAGATTGGCCTATAGTTCATAATTAGTTGTTGATCAGGTGCCATCTTTGCAGATTAAGGAG